>PVIA01013896.1:0-29619 GCA_004024845.1 Tonatia bakeri
GTAAAATGAGAACAAACTCACAATTATTAACAACCATGCCTAAAACAGAAACAAAAGCAAACAACTAGAACAGGAACAGAAAGACAGAAATGGACATCACATGGAAGGTTATCAGCAGGGGAGTGGGAAGGGGAGAGAGGGGGTAAAGGTACAGAGAATAAGTAGCATAGATGGTAGGTAGAAAATAGACAGGGGAAGAGTAAGAATAGTATAGGAAATGTAGAAGCCAAAGAACTTATATGTACAACCCATTGACATAAACTAAAGGTGGGGAATGTGGGTGGGAGGAGGTATATACGGTGGAAGGGAATAAAGGGGGGAAAATGGGACAACTGTAATAGCATAATCAAAATATATTTTAAAAAGATTTTATGTGTGGATTTGCTTTATTTTTTCTACAAAAGATTTATTTCTATTTATTTATTTTTAATCTTTATTGTATTTTTTCATTACCATTTAGTCCCCTTATACCTGCCTCTATCCAACAATCACACTGTTGTCATGTCCATGAGTTCTTTTTCCTTTTTACTCAATCCCTCCACACTAGCCTCCCCACCACTAGTTGTCATCCTACTCTCCATCTGTAAGTCTGTCCCCAATTTCCTTGTTAGTTCAGTTTGTTCATTAGATTCCACATATGAGTGAAATTAGACAGTACTTGTCTTTCTCTGATGGGCTTATTTCACTTAGCATAATGTTCTCCAGGTCCATCCATACTGTTGCAAAGGGTAAAATTTTCTTCTTTTTTACAGCCGAGTAGTATTCCATTGTATCAGTGCCCCATAGTTGTTTTATCTACTCATCTACTGATGGACACTTGGGCTGTTCCCATATCTTGGTGATGAACACAGGGGTGCTTATGTTCTTTCGAATTAGTGTTTTGGGTTCCTTAGGATATATTCCCAGCAGTGTGCTCACTAGGTCAAAATGCAGGTCCATTTTTAATTTTTTGAGGTATCTCCATACTGCTTTCCACAGTGGCTGCACCAATCCACGTTCCCACCAATAGTGCAAAAGAGTTCCCTTTTCTCAACAACCTTGCCAGCACTTGTTGTTTGTGGATTTATTGATGATAGCCATTCTGACAGGTGTGAGACCATATCTCATTGTGGTTTTAATTTGCATTTCTCTCATGATTAGTGACGTTGAACATCTTTTCATATGTCTATTGGCCATCTGTATGTACTCTTTGGAGAAGTGTCTCTTCAGATCCTCTGCCTATTTTTTAATTGGGTTGTTTGTTTCTTTGGTGTTGAGTTTTGTTAAGTTCTTTATAAATTTTGGATATTAACCCCTTACCAGATGTATCAGCAAATATGTTCTCCCATTCTGTGGGTTGTCTTTTTATTTTGTTGATGATATCCTTTACTGCACAAAATCTTTTTATTTTGATATAGTCACTTTTGTTTATTTTTTCTTTTGTTTCCCTTGCCTGGAGAGATATATCTGATAAAATATTGCTATGAGCAATGTCTGATTCTGCTGCTTATGTTTTCTTCTAGGGTTTTTATGGTTTCAGGTCTAACATTTAAGTCTTTGATCCATTTTGTATTTATTCTTGTGTGTGGTATAAGAAGATGGTCTAGTTTCATTTTTCTGTTCATACCTGTCCAATTTTCCCAACATCATTTATTGAATAAACATACAATAATGGGCTATCTTTAGCCCATTGTATGTGCTTGCTTCCTCTGTAGAATATTAATTGACTATAAAGATATGGGTTCATTTCTGGGTTCTCTATTCTGTCCTGTTGATTTATGTGTCTTTTTTTATGCCAGTACCATAATGTTTTGATTACTATGGCCTTATAGTATAGTTTGATATTAGGTGGTGTGATTAATCCAACTTTGTTCTTCTTTCTCAGGTCACTGTTACTATGTGGGGCCTTTTATAGTTCCATATAAAATGTGTTAAATCTATAGATTGCTTTGGGTAGTATGAACATTTTAGTGATGCTAATTCTTCCTATTCATGAACACAGTATGTTCTTGCACTTATTTGTTTCTTCTTCTACTTCTTTCTTCAGTGTCTTATAATTTTCCAAGTACAAGTCTTTTACATTCTTGGTTAGGTTTATTCCTACATATTTTATTCTTTTTGTAGCCATTGTAAGTCGGATTGTTTTCTCAATTTCCATTTCTGTTAGTTCATTATTGGCATATGAAAGTGTAACTGATTTCTGGATAATAGTTTTGTATCCTGCTACTTAGCTGAATTCATCAATTAGTTCTAGTAGTTTCTTGGTGGAATTTTTAGTGTTTTCTATGTACAGTATCATGTCATCTGCAAAGGATGACAATTTTACTTCTTCCTTTCCAATTTGGATGCCTTTTTATTTCTGCTTCCTGCCTTATTGTTGTGGCTAGGACTTCCAGTACTATGTTGAATAAGAAAGTGAAAACAGAAACCCCCCTTCTTGTTCCCGATCTTAAGGAAAATGCTTGTAGTTTTTAACCATTGAGTCTGATGCTGGTAGTGGGTTTGTCATATATGGACTTTATTATGTTTATGTATGTTCCCTTTCATCTTACTTTGTTGAAGGTTTTTATCATAAATGGGTGCGAGGTGTTATCAAATGCTTTTTCTGCATCTGTTGATATGATCGTGTGGTTTTTCTCCTTCATTTTGTTTACGTGGCGAATAACATTTATTGATTTGCAAATGTTGTACCAACCTTGCATTCCTGGAATAAATCCCACTTAAATAGGTTTACGATTTTTTTTGACACATTGCTGTTTCAGTTTGCTAATATTTTGTTGAGGATTTTAGCATGTATGTTCATCACAAATATTGGCCTATCATTTTCTTTCTTTGTAGTGTCTTTATCTGGTTTTGGAATTAATATAATGCTGGTCTTGTAAAAGGAGTTTGGGAGGCTTCCCTTCTCTTGAGTTTTAGGAAATAGTTTAAGAAGGATAGGTGTTAGTTCTTCTCATAATGTTTGATAAAATTCACCTGTGAAGCCATCTGGTCCAGGGCTTTTGTCTGTTGGGAGATTTTTGATTACTGCTTCAATTTCACTACATGTAATCTGTCTATTCATGTTCTCTGATTCTCTCCAATTTAGTTGTGGAAGGTTGTGTTTCTAAGAATTTATGCACTTCACTCAGGTTGTCCAGTGTGTTCACATAGAGTTCTTCATATGTTCTTATAATCATTTGTATTCTTTGGTGTCAGTTGTTACTTTTCCTCTTTCATTTCTGATTTTATTTTTGGGGTCCTCTCTCTTTTTTTCTTGATGAGTCTAGTTAAAGTTTTGTCAATATTGTTTATCTTTTCCAAGAACTAGCTCCTGGATTCATTGATCTTTTGTATCATTTTTTTAGACTCTTTTGTTTATTTCTGCTCTGATCTTTATTATTTCCTTCCTTCTACTCACTTTGGGCTTTGTTTGTTGTTCTTTTTCAAGTTCCTTTAAGTGTGAAGTTAGATTGTTTATATGAGTTTTTTCGAGGTAGGCCTGTAATGCTATGAATTTCCCTCTTCAGATTGTTTTCGCAGTGTCCACAGATTTCGGATTGTTGTATTCTAATTTCCAATTGTTTCAAGATGTATTTTGATTTCTTCCTTGATCTCACTGTTGACCCATTCATTGTTTAATAACATGTTTTTTCTCTTCCATGTCTCTGTGTGTTTTTCAGTGGTTTTTTTTTTTTTTATTACTAGTTCCATTGCATTATGGTCAGAGGAGATGCTTGAGATTATTTCAGTCTTCTTAAGTTTATTGAGACTTGTTTTGTGTCCTACCATGTGGTCTACTCTGGAAAACATTCCATGTGCACCTGAAAAGTGTGTATATTCTGCTGCTTTGGGGTGAAATGCTTTGAAGATATCAATTAAATCCATTTGATCTAGTGTGTCATTTAAGGCCACCATCTCCTTGTTGATTTTCTTTCTGGAAGATCTATCCATTGAAGTCAATAGGGCATTAAAATCTGCAACTATGACTGTATTCCTGTCAATCTCTCCCTTCATGTCCACCAAGATTTGCTTCACATATTTAGGTGCTCCTATGTTGGGAATATTAATGCTTATTAGGGTTATATCTTCTTGTTGAATTGTTCCCTTTATCATCATGTAGTGTCCTTTTTTGTCTATTACTATAACTTTGGTTTTAAAGTCTATTTTGTAGGATATGAGTACTGCTACCCCAGTTTTTTTCCCTTTCCACTTGCATGAAATACCATTTTCCATCCCTTTAATTTTAATCTCTGTGTATCTTTCTATCTGAGGTGGGTCTCTTGGAGACAGCATATATATCCATTATCCATTCAGCTACCCTCTGTCTTTTGGTTGAAGCGTTTAAGTCATTTTCATTTAAGGTGGTTATTATTTAAGGTGATTATTGATATACATACATTTAATGCCATTTTATTTTTTAATGATTTTCTTGGGTTTTTTCCTTTCTTTCTTCTTCTTCTAAACAAGCTCTTTAACATTTGTTGCAATACTAGTTTGGTGTTAACAAACTCTTTTAGCTTCTTCTTGTCTGGGAAGCTCCTTATTTCTCCCTTGATTTTAAATGATAGCCTTGCTGGATAAAGTAGCCTTGATTATAGGTCCTTGTTTCTCATCACCTTGAATATTTCACACCACTCGCTTCTGGTCTGAAATGTTCTGTTGATTAATCAGATGACAGTCTAATTGGTGCTCACTTATAGGTTACTACCTGCTTTTCTCTCGTGGCTTTTAGGATTCTTACCTTGTCTTTAAGCCTTGTAATTTTTATTATGATGTGTCTCAGTATAGGCCTTTTTGGGTCTAACTTGTTTGGAACTCTCTGAGCTTTCTGGACTTGTGTGTCTTTTTCCTTCACCAGATTAAGGAAGCTTTCTGTCATTATTTCGTTTAATAGGGTCTCAATCCCTTGCTCACACTCTTCTCCTTCTGGTATTCTCATGATGCAGATGTTGTTATACTTCATGTTGTCCAAAATGTTTCTTAAGCTCTCCTCATTTTTTTTAATTCCTTTTTTTCATTTTGCTGCTCTGCCTGCATGCTTCTTCTTCTTTATCTCCCAAAACACTGATTTGATCCCCTGTTTCATCTAACCTACTGTTTATTCCTTCCAGTGTATTATTTATTTCAGATATTGCATTCTTTATTTCTGACTGATCCTTTTTTATGGTTTCCATGTGCTTTTTTCATGCTGTTGAGTATTTTTATAATTATTACTCTAAACTCTCTATCTGATCAGTTGTTTGCCTCCATTTTATATAGTTCTCCTGGAGAATTCTGTTTTTCTTTCATTTGGGGTCTGCTTCTTTGCCTTCCCATTTTGGCTGCTTTTTTGTATTATTGGCCTTATTTGTTAAATTGATCAGTGATATAGCCTCAAGCTGTAATCAGCAGCCAAGCTTAAGCACCACAGGGTGGGGCATTGCTTCTGGATGGGGCTATTGCTTCTCCACAGGCTGATGCCATCCAGCAAGGAGTGTTCTGACTAACAAAGATGGCTTCTGCAGTCTGAGGAATGACTCAGCACAGTGCTCCTGGAAGCTATTCCTTCAGTTCTTTCCCCAGAGCCACCAACCCCAGATTCCCCTCAAATATCTCTAGTCCACTTTGCCCTTCCTCTCCCAGACTCCAGGGTAAGTGACTGCAAAGTTGATTTTGTTCATTGGCCCTTTAGGAGACTCTCTGCATCTCCACCTGTTTCTCCCTGGCAGACAGAAACCCTGCTGCTTTTCACAGCTGGGTGTTACCTGGGTTCCTTTCTGGCCCTGATGTTATAGGCCAGGGAGCCCACCTTTGGGTTTAGACCCCATACTTCTCAAGAGATACCCCCTGGCCACTGAAATATCCCTCCGGAACTTCAGCTGCCACCTGTGGGAACCACGCCAGCCCTCCTGCGCCTCCTCTACACTCCCTACCAGTCTCGTTGTGGTGACATGGTGTGTGTGTGTGTGTGTGTGTGTGTGTGTGTGTGTGTCCTTGGTTATAAGGCTTCTCTCCAGCTAGAGTTCAGTTGGTTATTCAGGATGATTTCTCTACAATTTAGGTGTAATTCCATATTGGTCCTGGGAGGAGGTTAGAGTAGCTACTACTTAATCCTCCACCATCTTGGATCTCCTGGGTTTGCTTTAAAGTATTCCAGGGGAAGTAGGAAAAAGAGGAAGGTTATGAAAAAGATGGAGGTGGGTAGATAAAAAGAGAATGGTAAATATTGATAATTGTTACAGTTGGCTGAGGTGATTACCTATGTTTGAATATATTTGAGGTTTCCATTAATAAAATTTTCAGAAAGTGCTTAAAGCACTATTTTATTTTTCTACTCTTACTTTCCACTACCCTGAAATAGAAACTCTCCATCCTAGCTCTCCTTCCCAGCCCCATAAATCTACAGTCATTGCAATGCTCTCCAAACTCTCTCCAAAACTTTTTGTCTAAACTATCCTTCATTGTCTAACTCCAATCCCTGCCTCCTCCTTAAAGGCTCCCCTGACTGTTTCAAATATCCTGAGCCTTTCTCTCTTCTCTGTACTTGCATAACACTTCAAGTCAGTTGGTATTTGTAATAGTTGGCTTTATTTTCTTGGTTAACTTTTTAATCCCTGATGGGTTTAAGGCACTCATAGGACAGGGTACAGGTCTATATGTTCTTTTTTTTTCTTTTTTCTTTTAGAGAGAGGAGAAGGGAGTGAGAAAGAGAGGGAGAGAAACATCGATGTGTGGCTGCCTCTCATGTCCTCCCCTACCTACTGGGGTCCTGGCCTGCAACCCAGGCATGTGCCCTGACTGGGAATTGAACCAGTGACCTTTTGGTTCACAGGCTGATGCTCAATCCACTGAGCCACACCAGCCAGGGCTATATGTCATTCTTTTGGCTCAATAACTTCACCCCAGAATCTGTCCTGAGTAACCTCAACTAATTAGTAAATCACTAGGATGTCTCTGGAAAAGCCCTGACCTGAAAAATAACTCATTAAGACAAAGATCTGGAAACCTGAGTTTGTCCTAACATTACTCAGGGTTGCAAGTGACAGAAAATTAGAATGTACTGATTGAAGTAACAGGAAAATTAAGGTGTAGATTTAGACACCTAATGGTATTTTCAGGTCCCTCTCCCTTTCCCCTTTCCTTCATTTCCAAGTTTTGCTGTTTGTGACAGACCCAACTCTTACCAGCCTAATTTAGAACACAAAGAAAGAAAGGTAATTTTTTTTTCTCCCAACATGCGTACATACAAACTTCAATGAAAGATTCTGATAGGTACAGATTGCAACTCAGTGTCCATTCTTTGGCCAATCACTGTGGCTAGGGGAATAAGGCACCACAATTAGCCAGATCTGGCTACAGGTGATCCCTATGGCCAGGGAGCAAGCAAATCCATGAGAAGTGTATGAAGTGGGTCACTGATGGTTCCCCAATAGAAGGAAGGGGAGGTACAGTCACCAAAAGAATAGGGAAAGGAATGCTAGGAAGAACACTTCCATCGCCACCATTATCATAGGCTTAGTTTTTACCTGGACAAATGGTCCCAGGCCAGTTATTTAATAATAGCATAATAATTATCACTAGAAGTCCAAGATCACGGTGCCAGTATGGTTGAGTTCTGGTGCGAGCCCTCTCCCAGGTTGCAGACCCCTCTCCTTGTATCCTCACTTGGTAGAGAGGAATTCTAAACCTCAGTTTTCTTCTCTGCAAAATAAAACTCTTCTGTTTCTGATATTTTATGATCCTCAGATTCATTCATGAGCTTTACTATCCCTCTGAAGAATAGTCCACTGCAGCCCCATCCCCTGAAAGAAGTTCTTTGTTAGATATTCAATGATCTGATTATGCAACCACAGTAAGTCCCATGTATCATTTACATGGGATAAATAATACTAGATTATTCAAAATCCAAATAAACTAAAGGTTAATAGTTAGAGTTGTTGTAGAAAGCAAACTTCTGCTTTCTTATAAATTGTAAGTTCAGTCATATTAGTAATCATCATGATATTGTAATACAATGAACAATTATTGAGCACCTATTACATGCTAGGTATTGGGTTAAGTGCTTTCCATAAATAATCTCATTTATTAATCAAAATAACACTTAAGATGATAATATTATTATTCCAACTATACAGATAAAAAAACTGATGTATAGATAAGTTAAGAAACTTGCCACCCAAGACACAAGACTAAAGAGTGATTGGACCATGATTACAGTCACGTTGGTGTGGACCCAGAGCCCACATTCCTAACCAGTGTGGTGGGAGTAGGAGGGAACTGAAGGCATAAACAAACAGAAAATAGTGAAATACACTGGTTCTTCAAATTTATATGTTATATTTTTATGTCAAATTCAATTCAACTATTTATTTAAAATAATAAAGCAACATAGCATTCTTTCAATATTTTTAAATTGAATAAACTAAAATCTCTTATGCTTACTAGAATGAAACTAGACAATTTAGAGAAACAAAAATCATTCTGCTGATACTTTATTGAATTTTAAACACATATTACAAATTAATTACAGACTAGTGGTATTTTTATAACTATAAAAAAACTGTAGATGAAAGCACAAAGACTTAAATAGAGAAAATAAAATAGGCATACAATTCAAAAACCTGAATACAGTACAAAAAAAAGTTATTTGAACTTCAAAAATAAGAATATTTATTAATCCCTCTAAGGAATAAAATATAGTAGCAACAAATGTATTCAGATAATTTGCAAAACAGAGGAAAAATAAAAATTGGGTGACATTGGTAAATTACTCATATGAAGTATCACAGATAAGAACACCAGTATTATCACACTGAGAATAAATTTTAAATGTGGAGATAATTAATCTTATAAGTCATCTATGAAGTCATTTTTTAATTCTGAATAAAATGGAAATTTCAATACATTTTTAAAGGCCAGGAACAAATTTGACCATGTGTTTTCATTAATGTATTACTTAAAGAGTAATTATCTGTAGATTTGTTATATAAATCAAAAACCAAAATTAAGAATCAGAAGTTATCCTGCCTGAACTAAGGTGACCGTACCTGATTAAATAAAGCCATCCTCAAGCATGTGGAAGGACCCAGTTGAGATTCATAGAGCTGCCACAGCCACTCGCAGACACATTACTGGCAAAATATTTAAAAGCTGTGGTGGTGCCCTGGCTGGCGTAGCTCAGTGGATCGAGCACGGGCTGTGAATCAAAGCATAGCAGGTTTGATTCCCAGTCAGGGCACATGCCTGGGTTGCAGGCCATGGCCCCCAGCAACCACACATTGATGTTTCTCTCTCTCTCTCTTTCTCCCTCCCTTCCCTCTCTAAAAATAAATAAATAAAATCTTTAAAAAAACAATTAAAAAAAAAAGCTGTGGTGGTTTTACAATATGCCCTCAAATTCTTGAAGATGCCTCCCTTGAAGAGGTGGAGCCTAATTTCCCTCCCCTTGAGTGTGGGCTGGACTTAGTGATTTGCTTTTAATGAGCAGAAGAGTGGAAGTAATTTTGTGTGACTTTACTCAAGGGTAGATCATAAAAGACCCTGTAACTCTTCCTTTCTGTTACTCACTGGAGGGAGGAGGAGCAGAAGGGTTAGTTGACATGTTGTGAGGACTCCTGAATAGCTTACAGAAAGGCCTGCATGGTGAGGAACTGGGGCCTTCTGCCACTGATGGTGTGAGGGAGCCACCTTGTAAACAGCCCCTCTGTCCCTGGCCAGGTATTCAAATGACTGCAGCCTCTGCTGACACCCTTACTACAACCATAAAACAGACCCTGAGCCAGACCTGCCCAGCTCAGCCACTCCTGAATTTCCAACCCACATTACTGTGAGGCTAAAACAAAAATTTATTGTTTTAAACCACTGTATGTGGGTTTATTTGTCATGTAGCAATAGATAGTTAATATACCACTATGTCAAGAAACATTACACAGCATGTAGAAAAGTAGGGAATGCTAACTAAGGGTTTGGGGTGTCCTACAATCCAGTTTGTTTCTGACGCTCTCTACCTGAAACTAGTGTCAGATCTCACAATTCAAGGGGTCAGTCCTATAGACCTACCCTCACTTCAGATGCCAATAGCAAGTCCAGGTTGTCACCTGTACTTCTGATCAACCAGTTTTAAAACAAGATTCCCATGGCCCACTTTTTAGGTTCAATAATTTACCAGGTGGCTCATAGAACTCAGGGAAACAATTACATTTACTCATTTATTATATAGTAAAGGATATGATTAAGGAGACAGATGAACAGCCAGGTGAAGAGGTACATAGAACAATATCCAGAAGGGTCCCGAGGACAGGAGCTCCTGTCCCCATGGACTTGGGCTGCACCACCCTCCCAGAACATGGATGTGCTCACCCCAGGAGCTCTCTGAACCTCGTAGTTCAAATTTTGTTATGGAGCCTCCATCATGGAGGCCTGGTTGATTTTTAACTCAGTTTCCAGAACTGCTGCCCCTTCCAGAGAATAGGAAGTGGAGCTGAAAGTTTCAAACTTCTCATCACGGCTCAGTCTTTCTCATGAGCAGCCCCCATCCAGGAGCCTGCCAGGAGTTACCTCATTAAAACAAAATACACTCCTGTCGCCCATGAAATCACAAGGGATTTAGGAGATCTGTTTTGGGAATTGAGGTCAAAGACCAAGTATTAGCAGAAACCAAGGGTAGAGACCAACATATGTATTTCTTATTCCATACATCCCATTGGCAGGTTTTCATTGACTGCCCCATTTTATGAAACGCCTGGTCTTCACTCATGCCCATGTCCAATGAATGCTTGTCCAGTACTGTGCTCATCACTTTACATACATTATCTCACTTTATCCTCACAGAAACCCTCTGAACAGGAAATTAGTTTTACTAAAAACTAAGGTTCAGCAAAATTATATACTTTATTGAAGTCATATAACCTATTAGTTAAAGGGTTACTTAAGCTGTTAAAACAAAAAGACCTAAATAGAGGTGGGAGGGGCAGGAGAAAGTGGTGGTGGGTACTTGAACAACAATTTAAAACAAAAATTTTTAAAGATCTAAATATACAGTGGTTTAAATAAACCAGAAATCCAGAGGTGAGAGGTGGATCTGCTTTCCTCAACACATAGCTTCCAGACATGCTGCAAACATTGCCATTGCCTAGCCAAAGCAAAGGGTGAGAGGCAGCAATCAAATGTCATTAGAAGATGATTCAGGAGTTGCGAACATCACTTCTGCCCACAACCCACTGGTCCAAATTTAGTCACATGTCCAGAGTTAGCTGGGTAATATAGCCTGTAGCTAAGAAACCATGTGGTCAGCAAAATCTCCAAAACATGCTTTTACTGAAATGAAAAGGAGCAAATGGTCTGGGGAGAGTTCACAGTCTCAGAAGACCAAATAATAATAAATACAGAGCTATAACGGAAACCCTGGCCTGTTTGGACCCAGAGGCTTTTTTCTTAGTCACAGCAAAGTGCCTCTCTAAACACCTGAAAAACTTTCCTTGGTGTCTGTGATTCCCTCTGACTGTTCCTTCTGAGGTTTCAGGTTCACTTCAGGTCGGAAGGTGGGAATGGGATTCCCTTACCCCCCAGTCCACCCACCCTTTCTCATCCCCCGTGACTATTACTGGCTCAAATACAAAATTATCCTGTGATTTTCCTATACCCTGCTCACACCTCTGTAAATAGTCCCTTTAAGAAACTCTCTGCAAAGTTCTGCTTTGAATGTATCATCTGTTTCCTTCCAGGACCTTGACTGATTCTCCCCCTTCACGGTCCACCCTGCAGGGTAGTGGTCAGAGTAGCACTTCAGGCTCACAGAATGAAATATCTACAAAACTTAGAAAGGTATCCTGTTAACACCAACCTTCCTTCCCCAATAGAAAACACACTCCAGGGGGACTGTGACCCTCTTTTACTACTTATTCTTAGAGCCCAGCACAATGCCAGGCACATAGGAAGTTCAATAAATACTAGGTATGAATTAACACTGAGTCCTGCATATGGTAGCTTCACAACAAATGTGTGTCTGATGATTAACTAAATGGCCCCAATCATATTTATAAGGCTTTAAACAACTCCCGGTTGCCATAGAGATTTTTTTTTTCTGAGAACACTGTGCAATATGTACTTTATTTAGCTACGATGCTCCTATAATCTCAAATCCTCTTGCACCTTTATGGGTTTTAATACTTCCTCTTACTGCAAATGTTCACCAGATTTTTCAGTCCCCCTTTGTAAGGCTTTGAAGTGGAATCTGATTGAAAAGCTACAGTTCGAACTTGAACAAAGTTTGTAGCAAACAGATTGCACACAATCTCCTTTAAATGTGATCGTAGAAGCTAGGAATACACTAAACACATCAGAACAAAAATCTTACCAAGAAAAGGACATGAGATTTAAATTTTCAATGAAAAGCAAACACTACCATATTTCATTATATCTAAGATATCATTGATCTTTAAATATCCTATTATGTACCAATAAAAAAAAGAAAATGGTACCCGTTAAATTCTGACACAATGCTTTCTTATCACTTAGAATTATTTTTCACATGTGGAGAAAAGTCTTTTAGACTGACTTAGTCATAGATTTTCATTACATATCACGTTGCTCTTTTTCCATGCTTTTTGGCAAATACAATAACTTTTTGTTTCAGTGCCAAGTCACACTGAGACTATTTTGAAGACATTGTAAATGGCAATTAAATGCATATAACTCAATTAAAGTGACAACGCTATGAATAGCTAGACCAGATTCCTGCAACCACATCATAACTGTGACTTGGATGACACATAATTATAAAATGCCATTAATTGTAAGATGCATATTGATTTCAGAGATGTTAGAATAGAGAAAGGGTGTAGTAAGTGTTGAAATCAACGAAATATGACACCTAGCCCAGAACCAAGATTCAGGAGCTGTGTCCCATATTTCACTGTTTGAATCCTTTATAAATCTGAGTAAGGGGTAAGGTAGGGGGAGGCAAGAAGGAATGGGTCAGGGAGACAACAATTAGAAAATGCAAATACTCCCTAGTTTCAAATATATCTTTAGAAAGTTAGTTTACAAATCACTTTTTTAAAAAAATCAGTCACTAAATATTACACATTAAATATTTGCTGTTAATAATTGCTTAAGGTGAGGTTGAAAACTGAAGAACAATCAAATGAACTAATAGAGTCAAGTCTAGATCACAGAAATGCCCCAAAATACCCAGCAGGAAATGCTTCATATACTCAAACACAAGCATAGATGCTTCCACAATTAACCCTCAGAAAAAATGAAAACAAATATATTTGAGTCCTTATGAAGTCTTTCATGTTATAAAATAGTTGCTGTATTACTTCATTTTGAACTACAAAGTATTGTTTGAGGAAGACATATTAGCCTAAGTTTAATTCATATTAGTTTAGATGCTTATAACTATAACATAATGAAATTGGTTTTCTAAAGGGCATAGTGTTATACATTATTTGTGCTTAGAGGTATGAAAATTATAAGTGTTGGAATGTGCTTGGAGGTATGAAAATTACAAGAGTTGGATGTCATTTTAATTGAGACTTTCAAAAATCACCAAAGCAATACAGAAAGTAGTTAGGCTGTGGCCAGCTTGGGTGAGTCAGGAAGCCAACAGGAGAAATAAAAATCCATTGCCCATAACATTAAAGTGGCTACTGATGACTTGGGTAGAATTTTCAGTGAACCACATCATTTATGGATTCAAAAAGTGCTCTATCTCAAACAATTTGGACATAAATACAAAGTGCTCTCAAAAACTGTGACTCTCGTAATGATGAAAGAAACAGATGCCAGAATGTCTGTAATAGTATAAATTGAAATTCTTCCATCCATATTTCTGAAGTAATGCATGTTATATGTGACCTTATATATTACACTTGAAACATGCAATAAAACTAATAATTAAATATTATGAGTGTACATTGGACTATTTTCTTTATATCCCTAGAATTTTGTGTATTCAAGTTGACAAAAACAAAGCTTCTCAGTATATAAAATGGAAATAGCATTGTATTCAATGTTGCCTTATATTTGAAAACATGATTTTTATCCTGAATTAGCTGGATAATTTACCAAGTTTTTTATTTCAGTTGGTCTTGTTAATGCCTCTTTTCCTTCAGAAACTATAATAAAAATAATAAGTATGAAGTGATTGAACAGAAAAACTCTTAAATGACTCAGTTAAAGCTATATCAACTTGTCATAGTATAGAATCTGCTTAATGGGAAATCTTTTCAAGTCCAACTCAGCCTAGAAGTTTCTCTTTCCATCAGAATAAGCAAGGATATAACCTTCTCCCTTGTGCCGTAATTTGAAAAAGATGCTCATTCAATAGCCATTGATCAAATGCCTTCTGCGGGCAAGTTGCCAGTCTAGATGCTACAGATACAACAGTGAAGTGGAGAAGCTGGTCCCTGCCCTCCTTGCACTTTAGTATGGGAGACAGTAAGTTATTGTCTAGCCACACAATAAGTTATTACGTAAAGGCTGAGCTAGAAGAGCATTTTCAGGGTGGGTCCAAGCTTATGAGCACATGAGCAACCAGGTAGGACTGCATCTGCCTAGAACTGAGAACTCTTTTCTGAAAGTAAAAAGATTCAGAGAAAATCCTTCCCTAGAATAACATAGACAACAGACACTTAGCTACCCACATTGGAGCCTGTCTAACAGCTGCAGAGGAGGAAAATTTTCCGTCTATCCCTCCAGGTTCTTTGGCTGGTCTAATAATCAAATTAACATAAGACAGACTGACAGAAGAAAACAAATTTAATTACTTACATAAAAGGGCCCCATAAAAATATGAAACCTGAGGGCAAGTCAGGCAGTTGAGGCTTCTATGAAATCTGAGCTAAGGAATGAGATAGGGGCCTGGAGATTCAAAGGGGAGGAGGGTAATTCACAGGGTAATAAGAGCAAATGCTTAGAAATTAGATATTTGCCCTGCCATACAGATAGGTCATCATTCATATGAAAAGTTGTTTTTGGTAATAGTGTTTTTCTGGGTCAGGCCCCCTATCTAAATTTTTTTAGGTAGTTAAGAGAGATGTATAAGTTTTCCTTCTGTGCACTTGAAACTGTTGGTGGCGAAATAGCACCAAAAGGTTACCAGTGATTGCACCTTGGTTCAGCAACCTTGGTACGTGAGTTCTGGCTAAGAAAGAATTCAGAGCCAAGACTCAAATTATAAGTGAAAGTTTATTTAGAAAGTCACAGAGGTAGAAGTGAGCCATGGAGGAAGTGAGCCAGCTGGACTACATGGGCTCAGGGAACAAGCTACAGAGGCAAAAGAAGGGCCCTTGGAACTTAGGAGAAAGAGAGGCAAGGAAATGCGCCTGGGGGAAGGGATTGGGAAGAGGTACAGACGTGCTCCACACAGAGAGCTGCACTTGGGAAAGAAGGGGGTGGGGAAAGGCATGGGTGAGAGAGAAACAGAAAGAGATAGAGAGAGAGAGAAAAGACTTTCAAGGGTGGGAGATCTCAGGGGAAGTCCCAGGAAAGGATCTCAATAGATTATTCATCAACTTTCCAGGTGTGTCTCTTCAGGGTTAGTCGTCTCCACTGATTGTTCCTTGTCAGGGCAGGGAGTTATTAGTCATTGTAGCTCATCCCGACGTTAGCTGAGGTGTCCCTACATCTGGTCTTGCTGCTTTTCTGGACCTTGCACTGAAACACGGTACAGGCCTAGATGTTATCTCTAGGGCTTAATGCTTAAGGGAGTGGACATGCAAGGCTTAAATGGGGGTTATATGAGGTTATTCTCCTTCCTCTTGTTTCTCCTCTGCGGGGGTCTAAAACCACATGACCAGTGATATGCCAGGGGAGGGAGGTCAGGGGAGGATCTGAACCATACAACGAATGATGTAAAAGGTCAGGGGGTTTAAACTGCATGACCAGCAATATGCTAAAGGTGAAAGGTCACCCTTGGGGTGAGGTCTTTTTTTCCCCCCTGTTATTAGGCTTTCTGCCCCGGTGACCTTCTGTACCTGGCCTATCTTCCTTCCTCTACTCTTGTCTAACTGTCTGCCACAAAACTAATATCAAACAATATTGAATGTCAACTGTAATTGAAAAGTTAAAATTCAAATAAAATTTAAAAGTTTTTCTTGGTTCTGCTGGGTCTTGATAGCCTTCAGCTCAAAATAGTTTACATGCCAAAGTGGTCCACTTTGGGGAGACTTGTTCTAAACCCCTTCATACCTTTACTCAGTTAACAAGGACTTTATTTAATCTCTAAACTGAGCACTTTTCCAGCATAAGAAGTTCAATTAGTGGAAAAAGAAAACGGCCTCTGACAGGATGAAGTGACCATTCCAGTGCAAACTGGTACAGAATGAGTGGCCCAGGACATTCTGAAAAGGCTAGCCGACAAAACACAGAGCCTGGCTGACCAAAGAAGAGAAACGGCACACAGCAGAGACCCTTCCCTTCAGAACACACGGCTAAAGGTTTTACCAGGTCCCCAGCAGTGAGGGATTACACATTAATAGCAGAACCACAGTATACGCACTTATGGGTGTAACACATAAAATGCTGCTTACATTCAGTGCATGGTAAATTGGATCTAGGTTTCATTCTATGTGTGGGTTTCAGCATCCTTAATTAATACCTTTATTATCTCTGTAAAATTCCAAGCTAATGAACTCTTAGATATCATTACAGCCATATTCAGAGAAAAACCTTAACTGACAATGATGGTCCAGATTCTGGTGCCTCAGAAGGGCTGACCAGGTTACCAATGTCTCTTACCTGCAGATTGCTACCTTAATAAGCTACCTGAGTGTGTAGCAGGTTATAATTATTGAGAAGTACTTTCAACTCATACTCTGGAAGCAAAAGAAGATAGATTAAATCAAAAGTTTTCAGTGCTTCCAGCTGTTTAGGAGGAATCTGTCATATTCCAAATCAGGAGAAAAAATATATCGTAGACAATTATTTTGGTCTTCCCTTTATGCTCTTTATGTCTCTGCTTAACATGACTTCTCCCATACCCCAGTGTTCTTTAATGTGCCTACAAATTTCCCTGACATTCCTCAGCGCTCCAATCCCCTATTCTCATGAAGGTTAACCCCAGAAGTCCTCTTCTTTCTCATTCTATCCCTATTTTGAAACATAAAAAGAACCACCCCACCACCACCTGGTTGCACCAGAAGAGGTATAGGCTGGCTGACCTTTTGTACCTTTTCCACCACTGATTCCTGATCTGATCCCAGCAAGTTCCCCCAGTGCTTATGCCTGAAATGGTCTTGCAGTGGGAGCATTTTTATCCTCCCATGCAATGCCCTCAGCAATTCACATGTGTAAAAAGTGAGACTAAATGTTAATAACTATTGGCCTGGACTCCTGAGTTCCATTTCTGGCTCTGCTAATGATTTCTTTCCAAGGACAGATTTTTGCCTCTCTGATGGTAGAACAATTTGTCCACGTTAAAAAAAGTCCAAACCTGTAGAGAATTTTTATGAGTTTATCTGAGCCAAACTGACAGCAATTGCTGGGAAGCAAATCTCAGTGGATTAAGAAAATGCTTTCTAGAATGGCAGTTTTGCACCTTATTTTATATAATCAAAGGAAGAGGCATAAAGAAGCATTGGTGATAGATTAGGGGGGCAGGAGAAAGCAGGAAAATCTCTGGGATTCTATAAAAAGTAAAATGAATAGACACATACTTCTTTACATTGGTGGGTACAGGACAGTTAACAGTTAACAATTAACACAATAACAACAACAGTGAGGGGTTTGTGGTCTCTGCTCTAGTGCAGCGATTGTGCACTGAGGGGTCTGGAAAAAGGAAATTACCCTGACATCCCAAAGGTATGTTAACATAGATGCAAGAAGACAATGGGCAGGCTCAGTTAAGGTAAAATTGACCTTTGTCAGGGAAGATACTGGCCTAGGACATGACTACCCACCACGACTCACTTTTAATTGAGAAGTTTTAATTTCAGACCATCCTATGTGCTTACTTGAAGGTCTCTGAATTCTTAAGGTGGCCCTGCAGGCCTCCCCTGAGCTTGACAGATTTAGTATGTGATCTCCTTTTCGCCCACAACCTGTTAAGAAACTAGGCCAGATTTCCCTAGCACAAAATAAAGTATCAAGCTTAGTGAATTCAGGGCAAAATACAGGAAGAGAATCATTTATTCATTAAGCAAATATCTACTGTTTAACTATTTTATATCCTGTGGGAAATAACACATAGGTAGATAATCATTATGCTCAAGAAACTTAGAATTTAGAATAAAAGATAAAGCAAAAACTTTTTTGAAAGTATGAATGCTTAAAGGACCACAAGAGTTCAAAGGAGGGAAAGAATTAAAATTTTCTTGTGATTGCTTTTTTAATTCTTTTTTATTGGCTGCTTAAAGTCCTGTAGCAGAATGTATCACCTCAAAATATGACTCTAAGAGTTCATGACATGACATTCTGATTATGTCACTTCAATTTGTGGATTATTTTGAGCTGTAAGCCCTTAAAAAACAGTAAATACAAAGGAGAGCTTTTCCCTGAACTTCCTTTATCTGCCTAATGACAGATCCTCCAAAAGGACTTCAGTTGTCATGACCCCCTGGCAGGCAGTTTCATCAACCGGGGAAGATGGACTCTGATCACAGGAGAGGAGACTAGAAAAACTTTGTCACAAACTATCATACTTCTAATCTATTCTTCTAAGGTCCCATTTATCTTCCCTGAAAATCATTTACTCTCCCGAAGAAACCTACATCCTTTCTCCCCTTCCTTTTTTTTTTTTTCAATTGTTGTTCAAGTACAGATTTCTGTTTTTTATTCCCACCCCAGCCCACCCCCACCGTGCTCCCCCCTCCCTCCCATTTCCACCCCCACTAGTTTTTGTCCATGTGTATAAAGGACCCTTCCTTTGTTAAGATAGTATTTAACCTGAGTTCTGGGCTACCTCTGGAAGTTACTCATTTTTACCTGGGTATCTCCCATGTATATATGAGGAATACATGTCAATACATTTCTGTTTCTTATTCCCTTGTTATTCTGTCTTTTATTACAAGGGTTTCTGCCCTCAGAGTGTAGGGGAATTATTTTTCCTGTTACAGGCCAAAACATGCCAAATTCAATCCAAACTAATTCAATAGTCATCGAAGACATATCAAAAGTTTGCTGTGAAGGCTATAAACATCATGATGAACAACAGTCACCAAAGCTAACATTTAATGAACACTTGCTATGTGCCAGACACTATACTAAGCACTTTATGTACATTATCCGATTTAACTCACCCAGCAACCCTGAGAAATAAAGTAAATGAAACTGGAAAAGCCAGCATTGGTGCTGCCTGTCACTTCTGGAACCAATAAGCAGAGACAGGGATTAAATCTTCATGGGAGCTTCACGCAAATGGCCAGAGATCTGAGAAGACAGTGGGTTATGTGCCCTAGCAGACCATCTTACATTTCCTACCAAGCTAGCCTTTTTATAAGGAGGAAAAAGTGTAGGTAAAGGATTTGGTATTCAGGAAAGAGGTTAATCTGATAAAAGCTGCAGTCTGGCAATTTCCTGATATCCTTTCATCCACTGACCAGTGATTTTCTATCTGGATCCTGTGTCCTGTGTCCTGGGTGATTTTCTTTATCTGTTTCCTGGGCAGCAGGACATCTCTCCCTGGAACACGATGGCTCAGATACCATCTTGAATTGCTTGCAGTCCTACTGGGGCACAAAGGTGGAACTGTTTGTGGTCTCCTGGAATCAGGGTGGGTCATACCTCCAGTTCCTGGAACAATAGCTTTTTTTTTTTTTTTTTTTGGAACAACATGCATTAACTACTAAGCTTATTAACTATTACCTAAGACTAAAATTTCCTAACTCTTGTGTTCCCCCATCATAAGTTACTATCCCCATTTTACAGATGGAGTAAAATGAGGTTCAGACAGGCTGAGTAATTTACTCAAGATAGATGACAATGCAGGAATTTAAAAATACTGTTCAAATTTTCATCACTACATGTATTAACTCTTCTTTTCCCAGTAATAAAATTATGTCAAAAAAAATAAAAATTTGCTTGATTGGGAGTAAGGGGGAGAAAACTGTACTTGAACATTCATTTAAATTAAAAAAGAAATAAAAATTTTTCTCTATTTTCTTATATTTTTGATTGGGAGCAAATTAAACTAACAAAAGATAGATTAGCCACACACACACGAAAAACACACACATACAGGTTTTTATTTATATGTATAAATGGGAATTCACAGAAAATGTGACATTATTAAATTAAGAACAAGTTTTTGCCATGACTAGAATTGTTTTGACCTTTTAAAACAAAGAATAGGCTATCCCTTAATAGCATACGACTGACTCCTCATTAAATGGTAAAAATTTCATACTATCATAGTTGATTGATTCAATTGCACTGGCCTAGTTGGGAAGAAAAGTTCTCAACTGGAAGGCCCTGACCCCTGGGGTATTGGCATCAGTTTTAAGATACGTGACAAGTGAGTCCCTAGCACTTTTTCCAAATATCTCTTTGTAATAAATAAATAAATAAGCAAACAAATAAATAAAGCAAGCTCTGACTGGGTAGCTCAGTTGGTTAGAGCACCATCCAGATAAGCCAAGGCTGTGGTTTCAATCCCTGGTCAGGGCACATACAAGAACCAGCCAATGAATGCGTAAATAAGTGGAACAACAAATCAGTGTTTCCCTCTCTTTCTCTCTCCCTTTCTCTCTCTCTAAAATAAGGAAATAAAGAAAATAAGAGAAGGGGAGAATTCTGAGAAGATGTTACATTAGGAAGCACCAGGACTCTTATCTCCCCACAGAGGCAACAAGAAGCTGCATTGCCAGAATCTGTCTGACGTAGCCACATGAAAACCCACGAGGTTCAAACCTGTGTTGTTAAAGGGTCAGTCATGTCTTGGAACTCTGGAGTCTATTGAAGGCTTGCCACTTCTAGGGGAAGACTTGGATGGAAATCAAATAATGCAATTTTAAACAACCAATGAATCAAAAGAAAAATCACAAGGGAAGTTAGAAAATACTTAGAAATGAATGAAAAACAATATTAAAACTTAGGAGACACAACAAAAGCAGTGCTAAAGGAAAATTTATAGCTACAAGTGAACACACAACTGTTTGAGCTAATAAGTGAATTCAGGAAAGTAGTAGGAAACAAAGTCAACACACAAAAATCAGTTGCATTTCTATACACTAACCATGAACAACCTGGAAAGGAAATTATAAAACCATTCCATTTACAATAACATCAGAAAGAATAAAACACTTAAAATTAACTTAACCAAGGAGGTGAAAGACTTGTACAATGAAAACCACAAAATATTGCTGCAAGAAATTAAAGAAGACATAAATAAAATGGAAATACATCTCATGTTCGAGGGTTGGAAAACTTCCTGTGTTCACTGAATGGGAGATTTAATTTTATTAAAATGGCTATAATACCCAAAGCAACTTAGAGTTTCAATGCAATTTCTATCAAAATCCTTTTCTTTCTTGCAGAAAGAGAAAAACCTATCTTAAAATTCACATGTAATCTCAAGGGACCCCAAATAGCCAAAAACGATCTTTAAAAAGAAGACCAATGCTAGAAGACTCACACCTCCTAATTTCAAAGCTTACTATAAAACTGCAAAGCAATGAGGTACTGGCATAAAGATAGACATATATACCAATGGAATAAACTACAGAGCCCAGAATAAAGCCTCATAGTCAAGTGATTTTTGACAAGGGGGCCAAGACCATTTATGGGCAAAGGACAATCTTTTCTACAAATGGTACTGGGAAAACTAGATATCCACATGCAAAAGAGTGAAGATGGTCCCTTATCTAACACCATATAAAAATAAATAAATAAATAACTCAAATGGATCAAAACCTAAATGTAAGACCTAAAACTATAAAACTCTTAGGAAATAATATAGGGTAGAATCCTCATAATATTGGATTTGGTAGGATTTTTGGATATGACACTAAAGGCACAGGGAACAAAAGAAAAAATAGACAAGTTGAATGTCATAATTTTTTTTTGCATCAAAAGACAATATCAACAAGTGAAAAGGCAATCCACAGAATGAAAGAAAATATTTGCCAATTATATATCTGATAAGGGATTAATATCCAGAATATATGAAGAATTCCTACAACTAAAAGAAAAAACCTGATTCAGAAATGGACTAAGCACTTAAATAGACATTTCTCAAAAAAATATATACAAATGGCCAAAAAAGCACAAGAAAAGATGCTCAACATCACTAATCATTAGAAAATTCAAATCAAAACTAAAATGAGGTACCACTTCATACCCATTAGGATGACTACTACCAAAAAATTAAATAAATAAGTAAATAAAAAGTATTGGTGAGGATATGGAGAAATTGGAGCTCTTGTGCATTGTTGGAGGGATTGTGAAATGGTACAGCTGCTCTGGAAAACAATATGGCAGTTTCTCAAAAAATTAAAAACAGAACTACCACATAATCAAGCAATTCCACATCTAAGTAGGTACATGAAAAAGCTGAGATATTTGTATATCAATGTCCTTCACAACGTTATTCACAAGAGATACAACCCATGAATGGATAAGCAAAATGTGGTATATACGCACAATAGAATATTAGTCAGCCTTAAAAAGAAAGGAAATTCTGTCACACGCTACCACACAGGTGAACCTTGAGGACGTTATGCAAAGTAAAATAAGCCATTCACAAAAAGACAATACTGTATGATTCCACTTATATAAAGTAGAGTAATTAAGACAATAAAGACAGAAAACAGAATGGTGGTTTCCAGGGCCTGGGAAGAAGGGAGAATGAGAAGTTAATGTTCAACCAGTATAGACTTTCACTTTTGCAAGGTGAAAGAGTTGGGAAGATGGATAGTGGTGATGGGTATACAACATTGTGAATGTGTAATAGGGTGCTGAGCTGGAGCTCCCCCCAAAATCCCAAGGTCCCCCAAAATCCCAAAGCTCCCACAGCTATCAACTGGGGGATGAGGGAGCAGAGCAAAGCCATTGAGAGCTACTTTGCATAGCTGAAGAACTTGGCCAGTATTTTAGTAATGTTAAAAGCTGTGCCTGCCCGAAGCCAGGGAGATGGGCGTGACTCTAACCTGTGATGCAGTGTAGCCGGAGGGGCTTCCTGCACCTGCAAGAGCAGCTTAAAGGCAGTTCACACCAACCTCACAGGGCCACACTTGCAGAGACTAACAATGGCAGCCGAGAAAGGTAGAAGAAACCAGACTACTGGCAAGTGTAACCCAGTGTAGGAGTAGTCAGAAATGGCATTATAGAGAAAGATCTGTGCCAGGATTTAAAACCAGGCACAGCAGCCAGAAAAAGAAAATTTATGCTGGGGGGGGGGTTAACCATGTGGTTTGGGAGAGAAAGGGGGGTTCTCTTGACCACACAGCTTAGAAAAAAAAAGCAGAAAAGCAGGATGTAAAAGCTGTGCAGGGGTCTTGACCATGCAGCTGGGAGCTGGGGAAGGAGAAGCCTCTTGACCAGCAGTGTGTGGGGGGGGTGGGGAGGGAGAAGGGGGGGTGTCTTGGCCTGTGGCCTCGTTGTTTGAAAGAGTGCAGAAGGACCCCACCAGCCAGCCATGAGGAAGTGCCATGCAGTTTTAGATTAAGAACAGGAGCTTAGCCAACCTATAGACTTCCTACCTCCTTTTCCTGAGATATGGTAACCCTGACTGACCTGGTTTGGCAAGAGGAGGCAGGACTGTGTGTGTGTTTGTGCATATTTTAAAGGGACTTTGGGATTTAATGGCAACATTCCACCATTATTCTGAACCCGTATAACTTTTGAATAAGTAGTTCCTTTCCTTTTTATGAAACCCAGGTATTGAGAGTCACAGTTCTTATTGGCAGTGGGCAAAAAGAACCATAAAGTAATAGACCCCTGGGGTTTGCTGGAGGCAGGGAAGAGGTTCTGTAACAAATGTATTTAATACCACTGAGTTAAACACTTAAAAATGGTTAAGATAATATATTTTTATATAATGTGTATTTTAACGCATTGAAAGTTGGTGGGAAAAGAAATTAACTACTCACACCTGTCAGAATGGCCATCATCAACAAATCAACAAACAAGTGCTGGCGAGCATGTGGAGGAAAGGGAACCCTGGTGCTCTGTAGGTGGGAGTGCAGACCGGTGCAGCCTCTGTGGAAAACAGTATGGAGGTTCCTCAAAAAATTAAAAATGGAATTGTTTTACTGATTCTACTTCTGGGAATATATACCAAAAAACCGAAAACAGTAATTCAAAAGAATATATGCGTCCCTATGGTCATTGTAGCATTATTTACAATAGGCAAGCTATGGAAGCAATCCAAATACCCATCAGTAGACAAGTGAATAAAAAAACTGTGAAACAAAAGAGTAAAACAGAAAAAAAGGGGGGGGGGAGAAAGAAAAAAAAAAACAAGAGGCCCAGCAACAAACCAAACTAAACAAACAAAATGCTGTGGTAAAAATACACAACAGAATACTACCTGGCCATTAAAAAAAATGAAATCTTGCCTTTGCGATGGCAGGGATGGACCAGTATGCTTAGTGAAATAAGTCAGACAGAGAAAGACAAATATTATATTTCACTTATATGTAGAATCTACAGAACAAAAACAAACAAAATAGAAACAGACTCATAGATGCAGAGAACTGACTGATGTCAGAAGGGAATGGGGTTAGAGGGCTGGGTGCGAAGAGTAAGGGGATTAAGAGGTTCAAATTGGTAGTGAATAGTGACAGAGATACAGAATACAGCCTATAGTACAGTCAATAATATTGTAATAAGCGTACATGGGGGCAGGTGAGTACTTGAAACATTAGGGGGGACCACTCTGTAAAGTACATGATTTTGTTACCACTATGTTGTATATCTAAAACTAATCCAGAATAATATTGAATGTAAATTGTAATTGGAAAAAAATTAAGACTTTATTTATTTATTTTTAGAGAGGGGAAGGGAGAGAGAAAGAGAGGGACAGAAACACCAATGTGTGGTTGCCTCCCAAGCACCCCCGACTGGGGACCCGTCCCACAACCCAGGCATGTGCCCTGCCTGGGAATCAACCAGCGACCCCTTGGTTTGCAGGCCGGCACTCAATCCACTGAGCCACACCAGCCAGAGCAATAATTGAGAAATCTTTTCTGGGAAAAAATGGGAGAAGAGTCAACATTAGTCCAACTGACTTTAATCTCATCTCACTTGTTTACACTCCAACAGCTTTCTTTGGTGTCCAAGTAAAGCAGGGAATTGCAAGTATGGCAAAGAATTACACACAGAGGGCAGCCAATCTTAAAAAGAAAAGGCTTAATTCACTTTGTCTTGTATAAAATTATGTGGTGGCCACAGGTGGAACCTGAGTCCTCTGCACAGAAACCCTGGTGTGGGTCTATACAAGATTGTCAGTGAATTCCTGACAGGGAGACGTGGTGATTAGTCTCTTTCCAGAGATCAGGGATGAAATAGCTGTAGGTCTGAGAGATGGCATCAAAGGTGGCCTTGGCGAAGTTGCCCACAGTAACAGTACAGCCCTTGGCCAAGGCATAGCAGTCATGGATATCAGCCATCAGCAACAGCTTTTTGGGCACGGACTGAGACGATGGTGGGCAGCCTATCTTCTATCTGTAACAGGAGGTATAACTAATGGTGAGCATCATTCTCATATGTGTCACTGCCATAAAAAGCTCGGAACCCCTGTATGCATGTGGCTTTAATCCCTATGCAAAATACGAGTTTCTTCCCTGACTGGTATAGTTCAGTGTGTTGGTCCTCGTCTGTAACCCGAAAGGTTACCAGTTCAGTTCCCCACTGGGGCACACACTCGAATTGCAAGCTGAGTTGTGAGCCAGGTCCCCAGTTATAGTCACACATCAATGTTTCTCTCCCTCTTTTTCTCCCTCCCTTACCCTCTCTCTAAGAAATAAATAAATAAAATCCTTTTTAAAAATGGGAGTTTCTTTTTCTCACACACATAGCAAACATAAAGGAAGTTTTTTGAGCTGCTATAAGGAAAAGGCGTCCTACAATTTAAAAGGTATTAGTACATACTGATGATCACCTCTAAGTGACTCTTTGCAAACACATGCCCAGCATCTTGATCTTTCAGAAACTTTTTTGGGGGGAGAAGGCTTTTTGAGTGGTAGAGGTTGTGTGTGAGTGTGTATGTGTGTGTGTGTCTAATTCTCATCTCTACTGCATGGATTCACATAACCTAAAACACTAGCATGAAAAGCCCCCAGTGAATGTTATAGACTCCAGCACCTGCTGCATGAACTTGGGCTTTTATTCCTGACACATGGGAATAATTGATGAAAATAACCAGGCAGTCTCATACCATATATCTGTTCAATATACCCTCCTTGTCTTTAAGATTGCATTGGATGTCGCTAGAAGAAAAAGTCATCTTTTCACCTGTGTTTACCCTCCCTCACTTATAAGGAAGACTCCTTACTTGCATAACTTATTTAATTAATAAGTCACTCATATGACTAGTCAAGATGGAGGGATGACAGTGGTTCT
This sequence comes from Tonatia bakeri, assembly GCA_004024845.1. Lineage (NCBI taxonomy): Eukaryota > Metazoa > Chordata > Mammalia > Chiroptera > Phyllostomidae > Tonatia > Tonatia bakeri. The sequence continues at coordinate 26,443 of PVIA01013896.1, forward strand.
AAATGTGACAGGATATTTTTGGTTTTTCAGGATTTTTGATAGCATAAGAATATTCCTGGCTAAGTAAAAGGATAGCAGTAACTGCTCTCATAAATCACACTGATTTTTCCCAGGTTGTTTAAGGCAGGATGGAAAGTTCAGCTAGTCAAAGCACCAGGCAGGCTCTCTACTCCACACCTCATAAAATGAGCCCAAGGTGCTTTTGCAAGAAAGCAACTTGGACCATACAATGCCTGAGTCACTGGGGAAGAGAGAAAATGTGAAAAGCAAACTATAGGCTTAAAAAAAATGCAAATCCAGCTATGTTTGGATTCAACTATTTTAAAATATGACCTCTCAGCCCACTAGCCACTCCACTTGGAAGGATATTCTTAATTTATTTCTAAGGAGTGGCAGAATTCATTAGAATCACAGTCTCCTCATCCAGCCTTATGGTTTTAAAAATTGCCTCTGGGAACTTGCCTAAAATAACTTTTTAGAGTCTGCATTTCAATAAAGAGGCCTTTGCTGAAACTTGGATCAGATGTTCATTTATTACTCTCACCTCTTAATCAATTAAAAAATATATCATAAAACACATTCCTTATAAGAGGAAAAACATAAGAGTTATTCTCCTTCCTGTGTTTAGAGCACAATTTCTAAACTGCAAAGAAACTACATATGTGTACTGAGTGTAGAAAATGTGCTTGCATCATGGGGTAGCTCTGTGAAGTATTGTTACATTATCAGAATCAGACAAAAGCTGATGGGTAGGAGGTAATAACTTCCTTTTGCAGTGTCAGAGGATGGTGGGAATGGGAATATTTAAGCGCCTGGGAAAAGGACTAGAAAATCATGTTTTTATTCAATGTTTAGAACTGAGCATTCTCTAGGTGAAAGGAATCTCGCTATATCTGTCTTAGAGGTGCGATGATTACAAAAGTGTTTATGGAAATGGCTTATTCTTAAAGACCCTCTTCTTGAAAAAATATATTTTTATTAAAGTACAGTTAACAAAAAATACTTATTTAAAGTTCAAAGCCTGGGAGCTCCTCACCAACTTTCCATTCTTCTTGGCACATAACTATTGTGGACACAGCCGGCTCCCAAATGCAGTTATTGAGACATATGATGTCACAGTCTAGGATGTGCATTCCTCTCCCTGCTCCCCACTCCACCTCGCCCCACACACAAACACATACACTCATGAAGAATGGAAACAGCTCTTAAAATCACATGCGTCAGCATGTTTTGTAAGGTTATGTGGCTGCTTCCCCCAGAGACAAAAGAAAGATGTTGACTGTGGAGAGAAAAAATGTTATTGTAGGGGTTTATTCCCCCTAACCAGAATTTTCTGCTCTCTAAAATCAATGAGCTGGCCGCTAAACAAGTGGAAACAAAAAACAAAACCTCTTGACTGTATCTTTACACCCTTTTAAATGATGTCTTTTTGAATTATTAAATCTCTAGTCCATCTAAAACAGCAACATTTTGACATACTGGACTTAGCACAACTTCGTCCCTCAACGGGGACAATCCATCAGTGAGCACATAATTGAGTGACACCGATGCAGCACTGGGGGTGAGGACTGGATATTAGGGAAGGGAAGGTTTCCACTCATAAGAAATCTATAGTCTAGTTTGGAAAGCATATGAAATACTTCATAAACTACTCCAGATAATATATAATAAGGTGTGGAAGTGTGTGACTGTCCTAGGTGTTATAAATTCCATAGATTGAGTTCCTCGGGAAGCAGACTCTGACATAGAACTTAGGGCACAGGAAGATCTTAGGGAGTGTTCATGGGGTCCATCCCTGAGAGGAAGAGGAAGGACTCATGCCCAGACAGACAGAGAAGTTGGTTGTGGCACAGGCCCCATTGTGGGAAGCTCTGAAGCTGAGATGTCCTTTCAGAATAGTCCACACTGGGCCTTCAGGTAACACCACACACTCCCACCCATCATTGGTGTGAGATGCCCAGGCAGGTAACGTGACCTGGAGCAAGGTGGTTCCTGGAGCAGAAGTAGTTCCCCAGGTGCACTGACAGCTGGTTTTTCCCCTCTTGGTCTGCAGCTGGGAAACCAGTTATTCAACCTTAAAGACAGAAGCTGGTGGCTTTCATACACGGGAGGATGACTCCAGTTCACAATTTCCCCTGCTGTCAGAAAGGTCCCCACTCACGGGGAAAGGCCCCATCCATCTTCAACTGGGTGATTAATCTAAATCACTTGACTCAAACTTTAACACTTTAGTTTCTTCCAGGACTTGAAACTTGGCATAGGTGCAAGCAGAAGCAATTGTTGAGGCTGAGACTGTGCCCTACAAAATCTAAACATTTCTGCTGCTGAGATCTCCGGAGAGTCTTCCCGCCACCTGGAAACCAGGCTTTCAACTCCCTCTTCAGTTCTGTGAGGTACCTCAAGACCTTTCCGAGAAATCCACATTTGGACCTATATTCCAGAACTGGGTTTTGTTGGTTGCAAAAATAAAATAAAATTACCCTGATGAATAAATGGGGACTATAAGGAGGACTGAAAGAATTTATTATTGTGTGATTTTTGTGCGTATAATGCCTAAACACTCAGCCCCATGAAGGGAGGGAGCAAGTCTTCCTTATTTACTATGGGATTCTCATGTGACCATTGGTATAGCATGGGCATTCAACAAATACTTGGTTAGTGAATTAATAAATAAAAGGAGGACTTCTATGTAGGTTAGGATTATCAAAAGGTTTCATGAAGGAGATGGAACTTGATCTGAGCATTTTTACATGAAAGAATTTAGCTGAACAGAGAAAGGAACTCTGTCAAGAAGAAAAGAGACAGGAATACACAGGATAAGGAGGCCAGCTCCTTGGAGCAGAGGGCATGGGTTACAGGACTGGACCAGGTTGTGCAGACTATTGGAACCCAGAGGGAGCAGGGTAAACTCTATGTGCTGGGCAGTAAGAAGACATTGCTGGGTCCTATGCAAGGGATAACTGGATTCATCATCAGCTTCCTCCTCCCTAGTGAAAACTTGCAGAGAGACAGTCTAATGCCAAAACCTATTAGAAATTTCTACCACTGTTACTGATGAAGCTGGGTTGAGAAAAATCTCACAAAAGCCAGACTGAAAAGAACAATAAAACATGTTATACCTCCCTCAGAGTCTGCTCCCCCTCTCGGAGTCTGTGGCTACCAAAAAAAAAAAAAAAA
>PVIA01013897.1:0-29623 GCA_004024845.1 Tonatia bakeri
TCTAAATGTCTCTAAAATTAAGTGAATATTAATTGGATATTAAAAATGTTGACAGAAGTGTTTTTAAAGCTTCATTTAAATTTTAGTGAATTGGTACAAAATATGAAGAAATAGTGAAATTATATTCCTAGACCCTGCTTTCTACTCCTTTTCCTTCAGGAATAAAGAGATATTAAAATATTTTGTAGCTCTTTTAAAAGTGGCATCTGCAATTTCTTTTTAATTTTTAAATTTTTAAAATTTTTCAATTATATTGTCCCCATTTTCTCCCTATTACTCTCCCTTATCCTACTCACGCCTCACCATCCACTTTCAGTCCCACCATTGGCTTTGTCCATGGGACCTTTATACATGTTCCTTGACTTAACCCTTCTCCTTCTTTCCTCCATTATCCCCCTCCCTGCTTCCTTCTGGTCACTGAATCTGCAATTTTTAGAAAACCATGTGATTTCATATTTTAACTAATTTAATGCTTAATAAGCAAAATAGACAGCTTTCCATCCAAATAGTTCATAATGCTACATTTCTTGAGTTTTTAATGTGTGTGAATGACTAATTACATTGAAGCTTAAATTCCTTTGTATTATTTTATTGAATATTATTCAATTATTTTTAGACATTGTATGGTGATATTGAGAAGTCTCAGGACAACTTGGTTTTTATCCCTTTAAAAAAATTTACTTGAAATCCAATTACTTAACAAGAATCTGCCAATGTTGATTATTGTCATTTAGAAATGACATCAGTAATGTTAATCAACATTTAAAAATTCTACATATCAACAGAGAACATACTATATTATGGAGGCTAAAGTATTTGTCATTTCCTTGAGCCCATTATGGAGTTCTGAGTTTACTCAAGCAAATAAATAAGCTAAATTTTAGTGAAGAACAAGTCTTTCCAAGGGGAGACAGGGCAAATCCTTTTTTCACCTGAGGCAAAAATGGGAGGGAGATGTAGCTGCTCTATAAGATGAAAGAAATCAGCTAAAAATTTAACCAATTGTATAGGCTAAGCATTAAAGGCTAAGTTTCAAACACATGGTGAATTATTAAAAGCCAAGTTTCAAACACCTGGTCAAATGAAAAAAAGATGACTTTGCACCCATTTGCAAGATCTCCAGTAGCCTCCAACATACATTCACAGTAAAATCTGGGGCAAAGCAGGGTTTCAAAAAGAGTCATAAAATTGTAGAAGTAGTTGTCAGGAATGCAAGAGAAAGATCCAAAATTGTCTTTTCTCCTGGACCTTCATTTGTCATACAAAGAAAAATTGTTACTGCACTCGAAGAGGAGTAGCAGTAGAATTCTTCACTATGAGGACATAAGCAAAAAAACCATTATTCCCAGGGAGACAAATAAGCAAGATCTATCTGGAGGAGAAGAATGAAATTATTTTTAGCCCAGAAAGCTGCATTAACACTGCACTGGGGTAGAATTAGAACACTCCTGTCCAAGACCAGCCACACTTACAAAGCTCAGCTTGGATAATAGTAGTGCTATTACCCAGGAATGCTGCAAATGCTTTATCCCCTGGGTTCAGGATTTTAGAATTGCCTTAGAAGCTGGATTAAAACAGACTATTTCACCAAACAAACTAAACTTAGCATTAAGTAAAACTTAATTTAGCATTAAGTAAAAAGCAACACCAGTTGCTTAAGTAAAGGAAGAGTAAGGGGGTAGGGACCCTTATCTTAGAAAAAGTGTGAATGAACTACTGAAAACTCAAAGTAACTACAAATGGTGAGAAAAATTCTCTAGCGCCTCAAGCACACATTAGAACAAAATAAGGGGCAACCTACCTCTAGAGCAATTTACTATCAACTTAGGTCAAACTCAAATGGCCAGATAGACTGTTGTTCTTGATACCTGATGGAAGAAAAGTACCCTTTAATGGCTATAAGCTATTTTTATCAGTCCTTCTCATCTTCACTGTACCCCGTGAAATACTGAGACACTTTAACCAATAAAAAATGATAAGCCAATGTCAAGAAGTAATCAACAAAATTAAAAGGGAGCCCACTGCATGCAAGAACATATTTGCCAATGATAGATACATCTGATAAGAGGTTAATTTCCAAAATATATAAGGAATTTATACAATACAACAGGAAGACAATGTAATTAAAATATGGGCAAAGGATCTGAATAGACATTTCCCTGAAAAGGACATACAGGTGGCCAATAGACATATGTAAAATGCTCAACATCACTAATCATAAGAGAGATGCAAATTAAAGCCGCAATTAGATATTACCTCATGCCTTCGAGAATGGCCATCATCAATAAATCAATAAACAAGAAGACTTGGTGAAGATGTGGTAAAGGGGAACCCTATTGCAGTGTTGGTGGGAATGCAGACCAATATATAGTTACTGTGGAAAACATATGGAGTTTCCTCAAAAGAAACAAACAAACCTAAAAATGGAACTGCCTTTTGATACAGAGATTCCTGGAATTATACTCTAAGAATCCTGAAACCCTCATTCAAAAGAACCTATGTACCCCAATGTTCGTAGTGGTGTTATTTACAATAGCTAAGGTCTGGAAATAGCTCAAGTGCCCATGAGTAGCTGAGTGGATAAAAAAACCCCAAAACTGTGGTACATTACACAGTGCAATTCTATGTGGCTATAAAAAAGGAGGAACTCATCTTTTGCAACAGCATGGATGGACCTGGAGAATATTATGCTGAATGAAATAATCCAGGCAGAGGAAAACAAATACCATGCAATCTCACTCATATGGGGAATCTAATGAACAAAATAAACTTACAAACAATAAAACCAGTGGCATGCATACATGGAGCACACTAACAGATCTCAGAAGGGATGCGGTGGGGGACACTGGAGGAGATTAGTTAAAGAACATATATGCATAGCCCATGGACACAGGTAACAATATTGTGAGGATCAGGAAGGATGGGGCAGGCAAGCACTTGGTGGGGTGGTGGGGGGAAATGGGGCACATCTGTAGTAGTGTCGACAATAAAATAAAACACTATTTTTTTAAAAGAAAGAAATAATCACCAGCTTAAAAGTTAAAGTGACACCAAAGGGTGAACCTATCAATCAAGGATTTTGGAATAAGTGATTCATATGTTAAAGGATTTAATGGAAAAAGTGAACAACATTCATGACAAACAATTTCAACAGAGATTTAAACCACAGGAAAAAAGTCAAATGGAAATGTGAGAAATGCACAATGTCATTCATGAAAAATTCCTTTAACAAGTTTATCTGAATAATAGAAAAAGAGCCAAGAAATTTGCATGTGTCAATAAAAATTATCTAAAATAACACAAAAGAAAAAACATTAAGATAACATAGTGTCCAATGGTCATGAGACAATATCAAACCATTTAAATTTAACATGTGTGGAATTATTAACCCATAAGATAGATAAAGCATCACATCAGATTTCTAATCAAAAGTTATGTAAATGAGATATAAAAGCATAAAAGAAAAACTTTCAGCCTAAGATTCTACCCCAACAAAAATATACTTTAAAATAAATGCAAAATACTGTTAGACAAATAAAAGCTGAAAAAAATATGCCCAGAAAAACTATAAATGTTAAAGAAGATTCTTCAGTTAGAGGAAGATCACAGATGAAAACTTGAATCTACAAAAATAGAAATGTGCTCAATGATGGTAAAATGGAAGTAAGTATGGAGTACCTGTTTTCTAATTTTATTCAGAAAACACAACTGATGACCTACAACAAAATAGCACTGTCTTAGGGTGCTTATTGGATGTGCAAAATTCAAATGTGTGACAAAAAGCAAAAAAGACAGCATGAAGAAGTATATCATTGCAAGGTTTAAACACTATATAAAATGATATATTATTTAAAATTAGATGATATTAATGTCATATAGTTTAAGTGTTAATGAAACAAAAATTGAAAAAATAAATCAAAAAAGCTAATAGTATCAATATACAATCATAAAAATAATGTTTTATTTTTCAGAATAACAAGAGAAAAGTACACAAGGAAAAAAACTAGCAAGATAGATTTAAATTGAATCATATCAACTGTAACTTAATATAATAAACTATATAATTTTTATTGTAACATATTCTAAACACAAAATAAAAACAAGATTGGATAATTAGACTTTAAAAATCAAGAAGTTATAATATTTAAACCTACTTTCAATATATAAACCTATATATTTTAAAATTAAAATGACATAAAATATGTTAAAATAAATATTAATTATAAAAATGAATTGGTTATAACAAAATCAGAATGTTTACACTTCTAAACAAAAAATATTTTCAGAGATAAAGAGGAAAAATATATGATAATGAAGAGACCAATTCATTAAGAAGATATAACAAATATATGTGTATATGCACATCTCCTTCAAAATATATGAAGGAACTTATAAAACTGAAAGGAAAATAGATATGTTTACAATTACATGCAGAGACTTCACTTCTTTTCCAGAGACAGGAAAACATTAAGGAAATATAAGGCTTAAACAATACCATCAATCAATATGACCTAATTGAACACTCCAACAAACAGCAGCAGAATACACATTATTTTCAAGCTCTCATGAAACATTCACCAGGTAATCATTCTTTGTACATTAAAACAAACTTTAACAGATTTAAAAAGTGGGAACAAAAACTGAATAGAACCAAAAGCAAAAAAGTTGTCTAGAAAATTCCCCAAACACTTGAATATTAAAAACACATTTCAAAAGACTTAAATATAGGTCTTGACATCATAAAAGTCCTAGAGGAGAACACAGGGAGGAAAATCTCAGATATTCCATGCAGCAATATTCTCACCGGTATGTCCCCTACAGCAAGGAACATAAAGGAAAGAATAAACAAATAGGATCTCATCAAAATAAAAAGCTTCTGCATAGCTAAAGAAAACATCATCAAAATGAACAGGGAATCAACTTTATGGGAAAATATACTTGCCAATGATACCTTAGACAAGGGTTTGATCTCCAAAGTATATAAAGAACTACCATGACTCCAGTCCAGGAAGACAAACAATCAATTACAAAATGGGCAAATGATTTGAACAGATACTTTTCTAAAAATGACATACAACGGACCCAGAGACATATGAAAGGATGCTCAGCATCACTAACCATCAGAGATGCAAATTAAAAGAGTGAGATACCACTTCACTCCTGTCACAATGGCTATCATAAACAAATCAACAAACAACAAGTGCTGGCAAGGATGTGGAGAAAAGGAAACCCTAGTGCACTGTTGGTGGGACTGCAGACTTGTGCAGCCACTGTGGAAAACGGTGTGAAACTTCCTCAGAAACTAAAAATGGAACTGCCTTTTGACCTGACAATTCCACTGTTGGGATTATATCCTAAGAACCTGAAACACCAATCCAAAGGAACCTATGCACCCCAATGTTCATAGCAGCACAATTAACAATAGCCAAGTCCTGGAAACAACCTAAGTGCCCACCAGTAAACAAGTGGATCAAAAAACGATGGTATATTTACACAATGGAATACTACACAGCAGAAAGAAAGGAGCTCCTACCCTTTGCAACAACATGGATAAAACTGGAGAGCATTATGCTAAGTAAAATAAACCAGGTGGTAAAAGACAAATACCATATGATCTCACCTATAATTAGAACTTAATCAACAAAAACAAGTGAGCAAAATAGAACCAAAGACATGGAGATAAAGAACAAATTGATGTTAACCAGAGGGGAAGTGGGAGGAGATAATGGGGGTGGGGAAAGGGGGAATGATTTTTAGCAAAATGTATAAAAGACACATGGACAAAACCATAGAGGGGTAGGATCAAGGTTGGGAAGTGGGGATGGCTGGGGCTGGAGGGGAGTAGTGGGGGGAAAATGGAGGCAACTCTACTTTAATGGGAATAAAAAATATGAAAAAGAAAAAATAAAACTTCAAAGAGAAGCTTGTAAAACAGTAAAAAAAGTAAAAAAATTAAAAAATTCGCTTGTAAATAATATTGGGTCAAAGAGAAAGTAATAAGTATAATTAATAAACATTTAAAATTGAATAATAAATACATGTAAAAGTGTGTGAATAATAACTTCATGTAAAATGTGTGAAATGAAGCTCTAGTGTATAAATCAGAGTTTTATATATTATATGCTTATATTAGAAAAATGAATATTTCAGAATAAATCTAACTCTGTACATTGAGAAATTAGGTAAAGAAGTTAAAAGTAAAACCAAAAGAAGGAAGGAAATAAAAATGGGACCAAACATGAATATATGAATATATATTTTATATGAATATAAAAATAAATAGTTGCAAAGACATTGATAAAAGTTGTGTAGACAGAAAACATAAAGAACTCTCAAAATTTGTCAAGGAGAACATGAATACCCAATTAAAAAAAACAACAAAAACACGCACAGACATGTTCACAAAGGCATGGATCACAAGTAAGCATATGAACATACTATCTATCATTACTCATGGCAACTAAAAATAAAACCATAATGAGATATCACTATGTATCTATTAGATTGGCTATACAAACAACAACAAAATAACCCTGGACAATTCCAAGTTTTGGCAGGGATGGGGTACAATTAGGACCCTCAGACATTGTTTTCAGAGTGCAAAATGATACAACCACCATGGAAAGTACTTTTGCAATATTGTATTAAGGTAAACACACACTATCACCTGTTCCAGAAATCCCACTCTTAGGAATATAAAGCTTCTCCAACAAAATTTTTTTTCAAGAGAAATTAAATGAGACTTTCATGCAAAACCCTACTGGTGAACATTTATAGCAGCTTTGTTCATAATTGCCAAAAATGAGAGAAAATCTACATGTGAACCACTGGTGAATGGATAAATTGTGGTACAGCTAAATAAGGGCAAAATATTCAACAATAACTGTTAATACATGCAATCACATTGATGAACCTCAATGGCATTATTTTAAGTGAAAAAAGTCAAACATACAAGGCTTTGCACTGTAAGATTCCATTTATATTGCATTCTGTAAAAGGCAAAATTATAGGAACAGAATTTACCAGTGGTTGCCCGAGACTGTGAGTGGGATAAGGGAATGACTACAGATTGCCACTCAGGAGCCTTTGACTTAATGGAAATGTTATATATTTTGATTATGGTGGCAGTTATGTAAATGTATTTCTGTCACTATATAAGGCATACTTGTAGGTGAATTTTATTCTATGTAAAAAAATTATATATTTTTAAAAATGAAATGGGAAAACTTCAGTGGTAGATACAGATTTTTTCAGTTTTTCAGTTTTTTTTCTATGCTATACATTTTTTCAGTTTTGCTCTATGTTAGGAAGTTTTCATATAATATTTTGAAAAACCTGCAATGTCCTCCCCAAGAAGTGAAATATAATCCTTATGATAAGGCCAAGAGATAAAAATTTGTCAATGAGAGAAAAAGTAAAATTAATGAATTTATCATAAATAAGTTGTATAGTATATTAATCATTTTCCACTTCAGGGTCATGTGAACATTCAGCTTGTGTTTTATGTACTATACATTACACACATGGTCTCTTTTGATCTAAACAATGAGAGTGTCCGGTAAATGAAATTGTCTCACAGATCCAGTAACTGACAGCAGAGAGTAGTTAAGCAACTTGCCTTGAGTCTATAAGCCAAAGTCTGAAACTCCACATTCATGTCATTTCCTTCTATATATATTTTTATACTTCAATATAAAAATACTCAGAAACATGCACAGATTAAGACAAAATGTACACTCAGAGAAGTGCACATACAAAGGTGTAGTTCAACGGGTTTCCACAAACACCTGTATGAACAGAACCAAGAACCAGACATAAATTATACCCAGCATACTAGACGTACCTCAGTTCTTTTAAAGGGTTAAAGGGGGATCAGTATAGGAAAAAACACCACATAATTAAATGCTTTACAAAAGTTATTGCCAACATAAATAGCCTTCCATTTAAGGGTCCTTTAAGTAGTTAACTATTTTACTATTTTTAAAATATTATTTTATTTATAAAATATTTATTTGCACAGACCTTTTTTGGAACATAGATTTAGGCAGACCAATAGGAAAATACCCCCAAAATAATATCAATTAGTAGCAACCATGTATAAAATTACTAAAAATGTTACCATATTCATTGCTTTCAGCTATAAACATTGTTAGAACACATTGATTAATAGGACTCACATCTTGGGCCAAACAATCCTTATAAAATATCTTAAGCATCACCAAGATGACTATTTATTTTATTTATTTATTTAGAAGGGGAAGGAGGACTAAAAAGAGGGAGAGAAATATTGGTTGACTACCTCTTGCATGTGCCTCAACCAGAGACAGAACCTGCAACCCAGGCATGTGCCCTGACCAGGAACTGAACCAGTGACCTTTCACTTTGCAGGTTGACACCCAAGCAACTGAGACACACCAGTCAGGGCAGGACCAAAATAACATAATGTTCCCCTCAGCTTGAGTAGACATTAGACAGTTGTCTTCCTGACTATAGTAATAAGCCCAGAAATAAACTAGTGCATGTAAGGTCAACTAATATTTAAAATAGGAACTCAATGGGGGAAAAGAGTCTCTATAATATGCTCTTGGGAAAACTGGATGTTCACATGCAAAAGAATGGAACTAGACCCTTACCTTTCACCACTTAACAAAAATTAACTTGAAATGGATCAAAGACCTAAATGTAAGACCTGATTCCATAAAACTTCTAGAAGGAAAATAAAAATCATTTTATTGTTACCTATTTAAGTCCTTTTATTAAAAAATCTTCCTGATGTATGTGTTGGCAATTATTCTTTTGATATGACATCTTAAGCATAAGCAACAAAAGCAAAATTAAACATGTGGGTCTACACCAAACTAAAATGATTCAGCAAAAGAAATGGCCAACAAAATGAAAAGGTAGAAAATTCTCTCACATACAGAGAGAAAATATTTGTAAACCATACATTGGAAGGGTTAATATCCAAAATATACAAGAAACTCATACAAGTCAATAGCAACCCCCCCATAAATAATTCAATTAAAAAGGGGGAAATTAATCTAAATAAACATTTTTCCAAAGATATTCAAATGGCCATCAGGTAAATTACAAGGTGCTCAACACCACTAATTCCCACAAAAATACAAATCAAAACCACAATGAGATCTTATCTCATACCTATTAGAATGACTTGTATCAAAAGACAGGAGATAAATGTTGTCCAAGGAAATAAAGGAAACCCTTGTATGCCATTGGTAGAAATGTGAATTGGTGCAGCCATGGTGGAAAACAGTATAAAAGTTCCTCAAACATTAAAAATAGAGCTGAAATACAACCAGCAATTTCACTTCTGGGTATAGATATGAAGGAAATGAAATCACTATGTTGCAGAGTTATCTGCACACCCCACGTTTGTTAAGGTATTATTTCTAACAGCCAAGATATGGAAACAACCTACATATGAATCAGTGGATGAATGAATAAAGAAAATTTGATTAATACACACACACACACAACGATACTATTCAGCCATAAAAACGAAGGAAATTATGTCACTTGTGACAACATGGACAGAACTTGAGGGCCTTATGCTAAATGAAGAAAGTCAGACAGTATAAGACAAATAATGTACGATCTTGCTTCTCCTATGTACAATCTAAAACCAAAACAAACAAAAAAGGAACCCAAATGCACAGATACAGAGAACAAATTGGGGTGGTCAGAGGTTGGGTGGGGTGCAAGGTATTGGGTTAAATGGGTGAAGGTAGTCAAAACGTACAAATTCCCAGTCATAATTTCTGGAGATGTAATGTATAGCCTCATGACGATAGTTAACAATGCTGTATTGTATATTTAAAAGTTGCTAAGAGTACATCTTAAAAGTTCTTATCACAAGGAAAAAAACAATTGTAGCTGTATAAGGTGCTGAATGGAAACTGTTAACTAAACTTACTGTGGTGATCATTTTACAATATATTGCAAGCCATTTTGTTATACATCTTAAACTTATAAAATGTTATGTGTCAATTATAGTTCAATAAAACTGGAAGTAATAAGAAAAACTAAAAGACCAGGAAATGATCTCTTTGAAATTTAATTATCACAAAAGACAGAGCTCCTGTATCTCAGTCTGTACGGGAGGGAAGCAGCCCAACTTCGACAATCGTTAATTAGCGAACACTGATGGCAGGGATGACATTGACCTATCCTGCTTGACCAACTCCCTCTCCCTCTTTTCCCCCGGTGCTTAAACACCCTTATATCTTTGGCATCAGGGGTGTTAACATCAATATTTGTCTCTTATCGCAATAGCCTTAAGTAAAGTCTTCCTTGCCTGTTTAACCCTCTCTGGTGGAATTTTCTCTGACAAACACCTACTGTAATCTACATAGTATATCATAATCCCAGACCTTGATCTACTCACCTGGGTAACTGAGGGAATGTAAATGAGTGTAATAAATGCAACGTTCACATGCATGGATGTGCTATAAAACACAATTAAGGGAGGTTTTTTTTTTCCCTCAGAGTAGGAGGGGCTTTAAGGAAATTACACAGATTAGAAGACAAAGCTGAACCATTAACAATTTTTTTTAAGTTTGCCTAGTATACATCATATGAAGGAAATTCTAGGCAGACAGAACAGTATAAATTACAATAAGGAAGCATGGAATTCATACATTTGTGCACTAAGGGGTCGAGAGTTGCTGTAACATAGTGTCAACATGTTGTGTGAACCAAAAAGCAAGTGGCTGGAAAGGTTGACTTCAAGTTATGAAAATGATTAATAGTGATCCTAAATGATTTAGTCTGTAGGAATTGGGGAGTGAGTAGTACAGTTGACCCATGAACAACACAAGTTTAAACTATGCAGTTCCACTCATATGTGGGTCATTTTTAATAAAGCCTACACTGTTTTCCATTTTCAGCTGGGAGTCTGTGGATGCAGATGGTCAACTGTATGCATCTCGTAATTTTAGTATCTATTAGGGTCCTGGAGCCAATCACCAGCAGACACCAAAGAACATGTACCGTATTTTTTGGACCATAAGACACACCTAGGTTTTAGAGGAGGAAAATAGGAAAAAAATATTTTGAAGCAAAAAACGTGGTAAAATATTTAATAACATAAATAACATAATATTTCACCAATGTAAACGTAAAGCTACATTTGGACTATAAGACACACTCCCATTTTCCTCCCAAATTTGGGGGGGTGGGTGTGCATCTTATAGTCCAAAAATTATGGTAAGTTTCAGAGAGTCTAAAATCATATGCAAATTTTCAACTGTGCAAGTGGTAGGCAGCCCTAACCACCTTCAACCTCTCTTCTGTTCCAAGACTCAAGTGTTGTATCAATAAGTGATTAGGTATATGTTTTTGAATATTCCTCTGCTAGCAGTGTAAGATTCTTAAGTTGCCAATGGTTTAATAACCACATTTCAGAATGCCAAAATATTTAACAATTGTGTTCTCATGAGTCAGTATATAGTTGACTCTGGGATACCACTGGTGGCAGAGGAAGAGAATGGACATTGTCTAGGTGAAACTTTTGAGGACAAGAACTCAGAATAACTGTGGGTATGTATAGGAAGAAACCAAGTAAGTGACATTATAATGTAAATAATATAAAGCTGACGGTCTGTATTAGAGGTATCAGCCACATTATAAAGAGGTTTCTCGTTAAGGGTCCTTTAAATAGTCAACCACTTAAAGGTCAAATAACATGTCAGAGGTTGAGCAATGCCCTCAAGGTCACCTACTTTGTTAGTGGCGCAGCCTGAATTTGAACCCAGTCTGTCCAATTACAGAGTTCCATACATAGGATCAGGAGTGCAACTCAGGTTCATCTGGAAAACAAACCTAATAGGGTTGTTATAACAGTTATGATAACTTTTTTTACAACCAAAGCCCTAGGAAAATGCCTGACACTTACAAACATTTATGAAATTACAGATAACATTGCTATTAAAATTACTATTATCCTTGTTTGACCACAATCGTGTCTAGCTGAATTTGTTAGGAGTGTGATGGAACAATTAAGTCAGGTGATGCTAATACAGAAAGCAATTTTCTATGCTTAAAAAGTTTACAAGCTTAGGAGAATAGTGCAATTAAATGCTGTGAGTTTGGAATAATATTTCTCGATCATTTTCTTTCCCTAAGTATATACTAAATCTTATAGACAAATCCACGTCTCTTGGAACATAGGCTTCTTTCCCATCATCACAGCATGGGGTAGGCTTGCCTGGTAGCATTCCCTGAGGTTAGAAGTTACCATAATGGCCCTGCAAGCCATCAAACATTATTCTTCCTGTTGTCCAGCTAAAATCAGGATTAAGTTTTGAATTACGCTGGTAGTGATTCATAACGCTCATGTAACTAAAAACTCTGTTTCCCCCGACATATTTTACCCAGGAGGACAGCACTGTGCAGCCCAGCTCTGACCAGTGGGGATATACAGCCTGGTCACCATGTCACACATCGCTGGCTTTTGGCATCTGTGCAAAGACTTAGCTGCACCTCCAGTGAGATGAACCTTTTAATCTGTACTCAGTGTAAGAATCTTTGGGGCCAAAACTTTACAGCCTTTGGTGCTTTAGACATACAAATAAATCACTCAGGAGATAGAAAATTTAGCAGAAAATTTGGGACTCTAAAATAGGCTACAAACTATTTAATTTTAAAAATTCAATAACTACTGTCAAACACACACGTGGAAGATGAATGTATCTCCTGCACTTTTTAGAGTTTAGCACACCAGAGAATACCTGAAAAACAAGGTCACCAGAGCAGGGATTGCATTCACACTTTGGAATTTAAGCCCTTGATAAATAAAATATCTTCACTCAAAGTTGAAACATACACTCATAAACAAGAATCAACACATAATAAAGTCTTACTTCCGACTCTGAACAATTCATAGCAACACTCAGTGCACAACAATACCAAAGAATGCACGTCCCATTACTGACTGTAGGGAAATGGCTTCATTCCACAGTCACATTCTTTTTACATTCAGTATTTTTATTTAATGTTTATTATTATTTGTTGCCCTAAGCTTCTGTTTGGCAAATAAATTCTTACTGTGAAAGCACACTGAGTTATTTGTTGTTATTTTGTTCTGACCAAACGATATGTACTACAGCTTTTATAATAAAAATTACAACTGTGTTCTGCACAGGAGTTTGAAAGCAATGTTTGCAATCCAAGTGCTATGTGCCAAAGAAAGGTTTATTTAAGTTCTGACAGAGAGGACAAAGTGAATTTCTCTTCCAGGAAAAGTCTTATGTGGAAGATGCAAATATTTGCCCTATGTCTGTGGTGATCTTTGCCTGTTTGTTTAAAAGGAAAAGGGGTTCACACTATGAGAACTATGTGAGGTAGAATATTATGTGGCATCTGTTTGCCCTTAAATACACCAAGTTGAAATTTTAATTTCGATCAGTGGAAATAAGTTGCCAGTTAGTCTCACATCCACTTTGACATGACTCTTTAATCCACCTTCTGAATCTTATGTGCACCCTTTATGGAATGGATTTTGGCACAGAGGTGTTTTAAAATATAGCATATTAATGGAGACAATTGCAGTATAGTAAGGCCAACAGTTCAAGAAAGCAATTGCTGTGGAAAATAGTAATAAACTGTTATAGTTTCCAAGAGGAGGAGGCGTACCACACCACAAGAGGCCACTAGGGTCAGCCAGGAGGCAAGAAGAGGGAAAGGAATTGTGGGTAATGGTTTTTATTGTGCTTTCTTCAGGTGGGAACAGGTGAGGCAGGGTAAGCAGATTTAAAATTAGCTAGTTTGAAAAATTTCAGTGTCTCTGGTTGTCTGGTACCTGGCCCTGAAGGTCCTTAGGGCAGGTGTGTAGTGGCCTGGAGTTTAAGAGCTCAATTTGTCGGCAAAGTAGACCCTAAATTGATGGGTTTGTATTTTAAATTATGTCCCCAGGAAGAGGACCCCTCTCAAGAATGGGGGTGGGGTGATGGAGAAGGAACTATGCCAAGGCAAAGGGATTCACACATGTTATTAGGTTTTCCACAATGGGGCATGTCTAGTGTACATACACAGGGCAGCTTGTAAACTACCAAGCTTATAGGAGCTGAAAACATGTAATACAACAGGGACGACTTACTGTAGTACAAAGAAAGCATTTCAAATATGTAGCAGGTGCTGCTGGGGTGCACTCTGACTCCCTTCACAGGGTGTTAGACCAACAATAAGGTGAGGTTCAGCAGCTAAGGGTGCACAGGTGTCTCTTCTGAAAAATTGCCGTAAGCCAGTGGTTCTCAACTTCAGTGTGTATCAAAATCACCGGAAGAGCTTGTTAAACCACAAACTGCTTGACTCCCCCACACAGTTTCTGATTTAGTACATCTGGGATGAGACCCAAGAAACCAACATTTCTAACAAGTTCCCAGGTGACGCGGATCCTACTGGTCTGGGGACCATACACTGAAACAACCACTCTAGATTGACAGGTGTCTCTCCCCTGATTACTACTGGGAGATATGCCCGCCAGAGTCAATGACTGGCTGATATGAGATGTAAAAGTCCAGCTGCCTTGCCTCATATCTGGACAATTGATAGAATGGGGTGTTGTCCATTCTCAGATACCCAGGCGAGATCAGGCTGTGGCTAGGCTTCAGCTGACTCTGGATTTTTACCACAATTCTTCTCCTACCCTGTGAGGCCTGCTTCACTTCCTCACAGGTTTTTCCTTAGTAAAACCACTTGCACAAATATGCATTATTTTTAAGACATCTGACCTAAGAGAACATATTTTTACCAAACCTGTCTTATTATAAAAATTGCATCTGAGAATTCTTTTACCATTTTTAAGATTTGTTTACCCCCAATATTCCTGTTGATCTTCAAAAACTGCAGTGGTTGTGAGGATGGTCAGTAGTAAACAAAAATGCTCAGAAAGATAGGAAATATAGGTAGCAAAAAAAAAGAAAGGTAATCAGAGTTATTTATTTGAAGAATAGAGGGCAAAAAGGGAGATTAGTTAGGTATCCCTGTCAAGAGCATCCTTACTTGTCTCCTTACTATTGCATTGTCCTTACAAGGCCAATTAAGAATGAGTCTGCCTCCTGGCACCTTACACTGTAAGGTATTGTCTGAAAACAAATTCACACTTTGAGAGGGATAAGGTCATCCACGGGGTAACATTTTGTTACCTAAATGAACACCCCACAGCTGATTTGTTTCAATTAATGAAATTAAATTAAATTATGTGCATGGATGAATTAACATACATTTAATAATCTAAACATGTCAGACACTGGGCTAGACACTTTCTCAGGCATCATTTAATCTTTATGATTAAGAACTCCCAATACATTTTCAGAAACCAAAAGAAATTCTGTGTATTTTATTTATTTTTCATTGAATTTATTGAGGTGACATTGATTAATAAAATTATATAGGTTTCAGGTATACAGTTCTACAATACATCATCTGTATATTGTGATGTGTGTTTGGCAAGTCTCCAGAAATTCTGTGTATTTTAAAAAGATAGAGTAAATAAACTTGGTAAAGAGCACAAACCCATTTTAGTATTGATATTTTTCTGTGAATTGAATAATACTATTATGTGATTATAATGAGTATAATATTGAAAAATAATACCATGCCTACTGCTGATTTTGGAAACATTGCAGTATGTGGGACTTATCCCTCGATTCCATGTTTTTATTTTTTTAACAGAACTCATGACATTTAATTGTGACTCTGAAAGGAAAAAGGACAAGTATTTTTGACTTGTACTTTCCTATTAGAAGCCAGAACACAGAACATGTGATGGTTGAGGTGTAATAGTGTGAAAATATCTTAGTGAATGCTTCTTAAATTACTACCAGGGACAAGTTATGTAATAGGTTCATGTAATCGTGCACCAACCTGGGAGACTCCAAGCCTGTTTATCTATCTATCTATCTATCTATCTATCTATCTATCTATCTATCTACCATCTATCTATCATCTATCTATCTATGTTCTATCTATATCTATCATCTATCTATCAATCATCTATTTTTCTTACTGGTGATGCAGTATGTTATGGTGAAAAGAATCCAATAGCATGGGTTTGAATTCTGGTTTTCCTGCCTATTTTACATTTGACCTAAATCACACTCCAACTTTAACAAAGTGGCCTGTTTCTACTTTTGGACCTATGATCACGACCTCAAATGTTCTGATGATTCTGTTTCCATTGTTCTGCTTGGTTTTGTCTTTGTAGACAGGTTTCCTGGGTCTGATTTGAACCTACAGTTTTCTAACAAATATATATTCTCCAATCCTTAAAACATAAATTGTTTTCATAATCATTAGGGAAATTTAAACTACAGGCTATTTTTCTATTTCATTTCATTAGCAAAAATTCATTTTCCCTTTAGATATAAATATAATGCTTGGGTGAAAAAGAAGAAATTCTCTGAGGTAATATTTTAAAGTTATATTAACATTAGTTAGTTTTAAATTTAATTCAATTTTCAAAGGAAAATAAAACAATCTAGTTCTTCATTGAAATGCTTTTTAACTTCAGGAGCTTATGTATCTTAGAGAAAAGGTCTGAGTAATACATGAAAATTAGACTTCACCATTTGTTTACAATTTGAAATCAAGATGTATTTTACTTTCATCACGAGCACTAGAGGAGATGAGAAACACCTTTTTCTTAATTCCGAAGTCCAGCTACGTGGCCAATCAAGGTTGATTGATTGAATATATCAAAAAGACTGGCAGCCGATATCCTCCAGACTCCTGACCTTGTGTTTCAGAAGACAGGTTAAACCAGGCTGTCTCATTCTAAATTCAAATGGATTGGGGAGAAAAAAATCTTCGTGCCTTAATCCATTATGGGGCTTGTGCTTAATTGATCTCTGACTCAATACTGCAACTGAACAATTTGTTTACAAAATAACTTTACAGAATAACTTAATACACTAAAGAAAACAACCTTTAGTGACATTGTAAGACAGTTCCAATCAAGCAGTAATCTATTCATTTACCATAATTTAAAAGTTATTGATAGAAGAAGGAAGTCGCACAAATTGTTATGCCCCATATCCATGTACCTAGCATATTTGCTGATAATTTAAAAAATATTTAATCTTAATATTATGTTAAACTATTTAATATCAGCTTGCTGCAGTGCAGAAACAACTCCTGTATGACAAATGCTCAATGACAATAACTACATGCATCGGACAACACACTATTCACTGGTTAAATAATGAGTTCTTTGCTACTTCAAGTTACACAAGACCTTTGGATAGCTGTATAATTTAAATTCATTTTCAGTGTCAATTTTTAGTATGGAAATCAATTCTTAAATGTTTGAAGATAAATCTCTGTTACAAAATTACCATCAACATTTACTAGTGTTCTTTCAAGACCATGGTTTTCATTTATTTCTAGCAAATTGAAAATATTCAATAGCTATGAAATTTACAGGAATAATTTAAATTTATCTGCTTGATAGGTAGAGGAATCAATTGTCACTGGGTAGATTTATGTGAGCACATTACATTCACTATGAAATTATAAACTTTATGTGTAATGAGAAACATACAGATTATATGCCATGTGACTTTAGAATATCCTCCTACTCAAATATCACAGTAGATACTCTGAATTCCATTTGATCTCAATGTGGATTGGACTATGCTCTTCCCACAATGATGCCTGGAACCAATAAAAATATGAACAAGGAACATACTATCCCTGGTTGTCCTTTTATTTCATTTGTGCCTGAAGCACCTATGGTGGTGAACCCTCCCTTTCATTATTTCTGACCGATGGAGGGCTCCAAGGTTCAGTCCTCAGTGCTCTCTTCTCTGGCCACTCTTACTGCACAAGTGATGTGACTTAATCCTTCGCCTTAAAGATCACCTGTGTGGTGGGGGGATCAATCTTCAATTTGTAAATTCAGTTCCAAGCTCTCTCTGACCTATATTCCAACTGCCAGTGTGATAATTCCACTGGATGTCTAAATGTCATTTTATAATCCTAAATCCAATATCAGAACTCTTGGTTGGTGCCCCTGGTTCCAGTTCTGCTTATGACACCAGCCATCCATCGGTTTAGAATGACAACTTGAGAGCCTTTCACAATTGTTTTCTCCCCCTCCCCCCTCTACTTCACTCCTCTCAGGTCTATTTTCAAACCCGATTCAGAAGCGGTCAGCTCTTCCTCACCTTTGCCACTCTCACTCCAGTCCTAAGTACGTACCCTCTGCTTTCTCAAGCACTGTTGCCTTGGACTCTAGGCTGGTCTATCTGCTTTTCTTATGTTCTCCACAAGTCATCAGAGGGGTATTTCTACAAGGCAAATCTAATAATCATGTTATTCTGCTCAAGTCCCTTCATTAGCTTTCAATCAAACATAGAAAAGGATGAGCACTACTTCTTAAATAATTTTTAATTTTTCAACTACATTTGGCATACAATACCATATCAGTTTCAGGTATATAATACAGCAATTTGATATCCACACAACTCATGAAGTGATCACCCTGGTAAGTCTAGTACTCCTCTGATACCACACATAGTCATTACAGTATTAATGACTATATTCTCTGTGCTGTACTTTATATCTGTGATTGTTTGTTTTAAAGATTCTATATGTTTATTTTTAGAGAGAGGGGAAGGGAGGGAGAAAGAGTGGGAGAGGAACACTGATCACTTGCCTCTTGTACATAACCCTTCCAGAGACCGAACCTGAGACCTGGGTATGAGGGAATCGAGTCTGTGATGTTTTGCTTTGTGGGGTGATGCCCAATGAACTAAGCCACACTGGTCAGGACTCCTGTGACTGTATTTATAATTTGCTATTTACACATCTTAATTGTACCCCTTTTTATACCCATCTCCCAACCCCTTCCTTTATGGCAATTATCAAAATATTCTATCTATGAGTTAGTTTCTACTTTGTTTATTTTGTTTCTTTAGATTCCACATATAAATAAAATCATATATTTCTTTGGAAAATGATAAGCATTTCTATTCTATGGCCAGTAAAGTCTCACATTACCTGGCTCATAGACCTATTAGTATTATTTCCTAGCACTTTTATATTCATAGAGACAGACACAGATGACAGGCAGGTGCACGCACACACACTCCCTATGACTCCACTAGAATGTAGGATTCATAACTCATGATTGCTACTAGAACTTGGTTTTATCTTATTTTCCACTTTATAGCCAGTGCTTAAAACACTGAATGACACATAGTGGATGCTGAATAAATCCTGATAATTGAATGAATAAACGAATTGGTGGGTGGATGGATAAAACAGGATAATGGTTTGTGAACACTGACTCATTGTCCCCCTTTCCCACTACTTTCCTGTGATGTTGGGTCTGATGGAATCCAGAGTGGAAGTGCATCTGATGCTGAGCCGGTGGGTAATAAAGGACAAACTGACAGTGACCAGATGGAAGTGGGGAGGGGGATGATAGGGGGAAGGAGGGAAAGGGTAAAGTCAAGGAACATGTATAAAGGGCCCATGGACAAAGACCATGGGGAGAGGATTGAATGTGGGAGGTGGGGGATAGGTAGGGAAGGGGAGAGTAATGGGGGAAAACGGGGACAACTGTAATTGAACATCAATAAAAAAAGAAACTTACAGACTTATGAAGATGACTTTTAACTTTTGTCCAAAAATAGAGACATTTTGATTAAAGGACTGACTTGAGACTTGGTGTTTTGAGATCAGAAGATAATTCTGAGTTTTTGGGGCATGACCCTGATAATGATCAGTTAGAATATATGTTCCTGAAAGTTCCTCACCAACATTAAAGACAAGCTATTTCAAATCTCAGGCATTCTTTTGACAATAGTTTCCCTTGTCTGTCAGTCTGGCAATTCTGAAGTTAATGATCTGCCATATATCCAGTACCAAGGCAGGGAAGATGTCTTACCAGACACATTCAAGTAGATTGCTGCCCACATTCATAAGGCCAGGAATTTGGTGTCAAGGCTCCTCACTGCTGTCTGGCTGTTAGGGCCGTGAGCAGCAGAATAACTGTTTTTACTGAAATTCATCACAGAGCACTCTGTCTGAAACTTAATGCTGAGGCAGTCAGTGAAATCTGTCTCCGTGGGGCACAGGGGCATCTGTCATTTTGAAAGTAGCTTATGTGAGCTCTGGGGCTCTAAAGAGGTTTCTTTAATATGAAATATTTATGTGAGAGCAGGGATTGAGTGTGACCCTGGGGCTGTGGAGCAAATTATGGTACTATTTTTGCTGAAAGTCAGGATGTTCTTGCTGTAGAAGAGGGCTGGGGTTCTGGTCATGTGGTTTTTGGACTCACAGGTCCCACCTGATGTCGTTTGCTCCCTCTCCAGAGCTTTGCGCTCAATATCCTCCGAGCAAGTGCACTGTGAGTAGACAGACACCAGTGAGGAAGACTTTCTGTGACGAAATGATCTTGGTAGAAATTGTGTCTCTTAATAGTTCTGTGATATTATTACCTTTGCATTGAAAACTAATCCATTTTAAAACTATTTATCTTACATGGGTAGGAGAACCCTGAAGGTTTGAGGGGACAAGTGGAACTAATGACCTGAGCCTGGAGACAGGAAGCTCCTTTCCTCTCAGGATACCCCAGTCGAAGAAAAAGAAGAAAGGAGATATGTCGAGAATTTTATGGGTATTGCAAAGGAAACCAAATGATAAATATTAGTAGAAGAATCAGTTTGGCAGATGAGATACAGCGAGTCAGGATCATTTCTCAGAACTTTTAGGAAGTTCTCAGCTGAGATGTAACCTTAAAGCTATTAGGAAAAGAATCATTATCTCACAAAAGAGAAAACACACATAAAGGCACGTGGTAAATTGCAAATGGCAAAAAAATTCAAAACTATTTTTATTACTTTTATTAAATGGGGATGAGCCACATTTATTATCACAGGTTCCAGAGATATGTTGAACTTAAAAAGGAAATGGCACCTTCAGATTCAGAGCATCCAACAGTTTATATCTACAGCTATATCCCTGCATGCACGAGCCTATGTTTCCACATATCCATATACACCCATCCATCCAGCCATGATATACACAAACATATTATTTTATTTGTCCTTTTCTTGAAAAATAGATATCCATTCAGGAATGAGTATGTTCTCTGAATAAAGAACTATATTTTATATGAGCCCACATGATAAGATTTAATAATCCAATCTTAAAGTGCATTTAGAATACTTTAAATATGTTGGTAAATGCATCTAGGAAACACTGATAGCCAGCAGCAATACTTTCTTACTGTATTCCTACCCTGGGGCACATAAAAGTGACAACTTGTGTATGGCCCGCAGGTGTAAAGAGTGATGCTTCTTACAGCTGGAAGCAACTGGTTGGCTAGTGGCACCTCAACTATGCCTGGCAGTCTACAAGCTGCCATCAAAATATGGGGACGTGCTGCTGAGAGCTCTCTGGCTTTAGGTCTGAAGAGCGTCAGGTTCTGGTGGTATCACTAGCTTGGGAAAACCATCTGACCCCTCTCAACCTGTACTGGCACATCTCTAAGATGCAGATAATAATCCTTGTCCCTGGGTACCCTACATGAGGCTCAAATGGCATGATGTATTTAAAAGATAAAAAGGTAAAGCATTGTATACATTTTTCACATTAATACCAAAGATAATTTGGGCTTTTACTTATTTATCAAAGTTTGAATGCAACTGAGGAATTAGAGCCATAATAGAAGTTTGTAAAAACATATTAGGATGGAATGGGAAGAAAATGAACATGATTTTAGTCATACTTTTGTCATCGAAGTTATCACCCAGATGAGATGGAATTTTGCTTGTGAGACTAGAAGAAAAATCTCCCCCCACATATATTTCCAAAATATAAAATTTCTGCTCTTGTTTTGCTATCTTTAAATCTTCAGGTTTCTGAGTGTTGATCTAGAATATACTATGTTGACATGTGGGGTCAGTATCTGCACCCTGTACTTGTCAAAGTGGACAAACGCCAAATATCCACTTCAGTGAGATGATAAAATAAGGTTTTCTAAAAGAAAAAGTTACACTTAGAACTCACACATTCAGTACTCCTCTGTTAATTTTCTTAGTTAGTTACAGTCCTCAAAGTTTTACTTCAGGAGTCCAAAAGTAGATTTGCTGGATAAAAGGCCTGCTGTTTAGAGTCCCTCCCTACTGTTTCTTACAATACCAGCAAAAATAGTAAAAGCAGGAAAAAAGATGTGGAAAAATTCTGTTTCACCTTCTCTCAGTCTGGCCTGGCTAAAATCTGCAGCAGAGAGTGGATTGATGGGTAAGATCGATGAGCACTGTCTCCCTGGTCTGCAGATCAAATCTCTCATTTGTAATTTTCTCGGTCCCCTTGGCCAAGGAAGAATGGGCCTAAGAATGAACACACCCGCTTCCACCCTTGGGCCCAGAGAAAACAACCTCTGCTCTAACCCTAGGCCCACCTCTTTGCCGGAGGAGAATAGAGAGAAAAATGTATGGGAAAAGATAATAAAAGCTATGGATTGCCACAGAGGAGAGCTGGACACAGATGGCATAGTATTATTATTTCATTTCTCAATTCATGGCAACTCCTATTTTAATAATTATATATGCACAGTCACTTAAGTGAAATAGTCAGAAGATAAATACCATATGATCTAACTTACACGTAGAGTCTAATGAACAAAAGAAACTGATGAACAAAATAGAAACGGAGGCACGGATACATGGAACAGACTGACACTGTCAGAGGGTGAAAGAAGGTGAAGGGATCAGCCAATAAGCATATGTGTGTAACCCACAGACACAGACAGCAGTGTGGTGATGGCAGAGGGAAGGGGGGCAGGGGCTGGGTGGAGGTGAGCAAGGAGGGAGAAATGGGGACATCTGTAATAGTTTCAACAATAAAAATAAAGTTAAAATAAATAAATAAGTGTGTGTGGTCATTAAAACACAAGAAGACTTCTTGGAGGTAAGGGAGAACATGTTTACTAATAAAAGCAAGTGATAAATATGTTATCAGTGTGAAACTTTAAAGTAGGTGTTTATTGTATGCAGCCCTGGTATATTATTTTGAATTTGTAGCAATGCAAAAAGAAGCTATATAACATATCCAAAACATATTATTTGCCTTTGCTTTAAGCTCTTAAAAATAAGAGGAATCAGACTTTCACTAAACAGAATTACAACAAATACATATGTAATTTTGGTCTCTCTGGGCTATGGGTAAATGATAAAATGCATGCCACTGAATCCATCCTAAAATTTACACACACACTCACACACACACAAATATATATATTGTGCAGTCTGTGTGTGATCTCATGAAATTCAATCAGAGACCAACATATTTAGCCGGGGCCTTCTGTTTAGGTTGCTTTGGCATCTCCCTGGCAAGTTACTAGAACACAACTCAAACTCTGTCGTTTACAGTCCTAACAAAATAGAATGGGGGTGAAGTTCTTGTGCGATGCATAGAGCACCTCAGTGCCTTCTGATGCTAATGCATGTATTCCCCAACTGTACAGGTACGAGTGGAAAGGAAGTGTAGGCCCCAGGGGCCTGAGTTCATAGGTAGTTATGCTTACTGAGAAGGATTATTTTTGTTGATTTCTTAATGTTATGTGATTCAAACATTTTTATTTTAGCGTATCTGTCTTTAAGTTCTGTGTATTGGTGGTAAGACACTGATGAGGATATAAACTAGGAAGACAGTGCCCATAACCATTCTTATTCTTCCTTTACCTTCTCTTTTGAACTTCTGTCTCTTTCGTAATTCTACCGTAGATATACTACTGTCAGAAGGATCTTAAAGGAAGGGGTGGGTTACTTAGAGTAAGGAAAGATGAAGGATTTTGGAGCCCTAAAATAAGGATAGGGACAAGAGAGGAAGAAAGACTAGGCACCCAGAATCCAAACAGATAATAGATCTGCTTTCTCTGGCCACTCAGGATTTTTGCTTAAGAGGGTACGGTATATGCTGGAATACTGACTATGATTATTTATTTACTTTAACCGAATAGTCAGTCTTGAAAGCTGGCAGCCCCAACTGATGGCAACTGCACGTTTACCTGCCTTTGTGAGAAGCTGCACTGTCCAAAGACACAGCATAGAGAAAGACAAGCACACCCAGGCTTCTGAAGAGTATAATCACATAACTGGCTCAGAGGCAACTTCA
The DNA here is from genome assembly GCA_004024845.1 of Tonatia bakeri. Taxonomy (NCBI): domain Eukaryota; kingdom Metazoa; phylum Chordata; class Mammalia; order Chiroptera; family Phyllostomidae; genus Tonatia; species Tonatia bakeri. The sequence goes on from PVIA01013897.1 coordinate 24,148, forward strand.
AAGCTGCCAGAGAAACTATTTGAAAAGCCTGCCAGTGAGTCAGATCCTGCTGCTCGCAAAAGGTCTTTCAAAGACTGGCATCTGGGTCCCGTGATTGCCATTCAGAAACAGCGTCTGGTACTTGGTGCTTTATCTCTCTCTGGTGATTATGTGCTTGGGCCATTACCAGGCGATTTGGACTGTGAAGACTTTTGTCTTGATTCATGATGATAAAAGTCTACCTTGTGGGTTCACCTCTGAATAAAATTCTTTCAAGCTGTTCTTTCTATGCATATGCCATTCTGCAGTGACTTCAGCATGTGGTTCTGTGCTATGAATTGACGAAGATATCTCTTTTTCCCCAAATGGTGTAAAGCTAAAAACCCAGCTGTTGGCACACTTGTGGTTAGTAAATCCCACAAATAATGAGGCTTACATTCCCTCTTTTTAAAATACTGTTTAGAGAAAGTTTTCTTTGATGGTGGGCCCTCACATTTGTTTTATTCGGAGATGTCTTTAACAGACTTTCTCAAAGCAACTAACCTTGTGTTGCTATACCATATATTTCAAGTCATGAAAAAGCTTCTTACATCTCCTGTGCCCCTTCCAACCGCGTCCTGTGGTTGATGGTGCCCCCATGAAGAGGGTTATGTCAGTAATGGATATTCATGCCAGTATTTTAGAAAAACCCTTGCTCTAATCTACATGAAGCTTGATGAGGTGGGTGCCAAAATCCACTTCCCCAGTCAGCCCTCAGTTAGCCACCAGGGCACCACCCTGCAGGCGACACATTTGCTTCCCTCTTTCTGTCGGCTCACTGCCACCTTCGTCTCCTCTCATCCCCTCTGTAACGATTCTTGTCATACACCATTCTCTATAATTACGCACCATCCATTAGACAATTGGAATCCCTTCACAGGAAGTGCTACAGTTCTTCAAGGTTTCCTTCCTCCAAGGGCCTCCATTTTGTTCTTGGATGTAGATCACTCTCTCTTCCTAAATATCGCCCTTTGGTTTTAATCCATGGTACTGAGCATTCATGGCTTTGATATGTGTTGAGTCTGATTAGCTTGAGGCTCTTGCAATAATCTTCACACAAGTATGTAAAATCCTACGTAAAACCAACCTATGAAATTGAGAAAACTCTACCAGAACCCTGGCACTTTTCTGAAGTCCACTCATTTTTTATTGAAACATAAGTATTATGCACAAAACTATAGAGAATTCGAGAAGTGAATTTGAAAGATTTCCTCATTTGTGAGGTATTTCCCATCCAATATCTGAAGATACATAACTAGAGCCATGGGAAGTCTATTAAAGCTGTCGGTAATTATGTATCATTTTAAAACTATTTGTAATGTTAACTAAAGTTTCAACTCATATTCAAAGAAGAAATAGAAATGTAGATGTGACTGTTACAACCCTTAATTAAAAATGTTCATATTCTGGTATCTGCAGCTTTCCAGCTAATATCCCAACCACTTAGACCTGAAGCAAAGCCTAGTAATTGACAAGCTACACCCATTTTTATAGAATGTCTGGCCAAACTTTCCATTTTAATGCACAGCTGATTAGGGAAACAGACCTATACACCACAACAATGGTGTAAATGCACACCTGTTATTTTTTCTCAACCCAATTTCTAGTTCTAAAATATAAATGATTGTTCAAAAATAATCAGTATATGAGTGGATCAAATAAGCTCTGGTACATTTACACAGCAGAAAGAAAGGAGCCCCTACTCTTTGCAATAGCTGGATGGAACTAGAGACCATTATGCTAAGTGAAATAAGCCAGGTGGTGGAAAAGAAATACCACATGATCTGAACTTTAAGTGGAACCTAATCAAGAAAACAAATAAGCGAGCAAAATAGAACCAGAGACAAGGAAATAAAGAACAAACTGACAGTAACCAGAGGGGAAGGGAAGAGGGGTAACCAGGGAAAGGAGGAGAAAGGTCACCAAGGAACATGTGCAAGGGACCCATGGACAAAGACAATGGGAGGGAGGAGGATTGAATGTGGGCAGTGGGGATGGGTAGGTTGGGGGACAGTAGCGGGGGAGGGAAATGAGTACAAGTGTAATTGGACAACAATTAAAGAAAGAACAATTAGACAAATGAGAAAAATCAACAGCATAGAAGAGAACAAACACCAACAAAAACCAAAGTCACTGACCCAAAAGACCAAAAAAAAGAAGTGATGTTAGAAATTCTAATTGGTATACATAAGCAAATTCATAAAATAAGAATCAAATGTTGTGAAAAAGTCACATTAAGATAATGGGACAGAGTCCTTTGAAATTAAAGAACACACATGGAGGCGGGGAGGGAGTCAGGTAGAATGAAGAATGCAAAGACTAAATAAAACTAGAACATAATTTTAGAGACAAAAGACTAATTCAGGAGACAGAACATCCAGTTAATAAAAATAGAAAAAAATTAAGGTTAATATTTTATGAGAAATGACTGAATTAATTCCTCATAGTTAAAGAAAGGCAACACTCTTTAGATTATACAGTTCTCCAGGGGGCTGTAGAATAAATGAAGAAAGTCCCACATATTGATAAAAACTTCTGAACGCATAGAGAACAAAGATAAAAAAAACAAGATTGCAAAATGTTTCCAGAGAAACGTTACATGTCTCTGATTAATGTACGAGTAATCAATAAGCACTAGACTTGAATCACAAATGTTATTCTAACAACAAAGGAGTAATATCTTCTGGGTTTCCATAGAAAATGACTGCATACCCATACAAGATAGCCTTGGTGAATTTCATTTAACACAGGAGGTAGAAAAGGATTATTTATGGCTGTTTTGTATGATTGTACTAAAATACAGAATACAAACACTCAGGCATACTGAATCTTGGTTGGTGTTATAGTATTACCATTTAACAAAATTTTAGCCTTGGTTTTTCATTGAACCTCAGTCTTAGTTTCCTTATCTTTGAAAGTGTGGTAACATCTATTCCACTAGCTTACAACATAGTTGTAAGGACGATGTAAAGTGATTGTAACTGTTAAACATAAAGAAAGGTTTCCTGCTTCTATCCCTTATACCTTCTCATTACAGAACAAGCCACTCAGTTAATCCCACTGTTGTGGTTCATGGGCATTCTTGGGTTTGACATTTCTTTGGAAATTATGATCTTTAGGTGATAAATCTCTGGATACCATTGTGATGGACAGGGAACGAAGGGAATTGGGAGAGAAGGCAAAGTGTTTCAGAATGCTGTTAATTATCCATGTTCTGTATGGAACTGATTTTTGTAAAAAAGGATTTTTATATAAAACTTAAGTCAAAATAGACAAAGTCTACTATCTGCTAACTTTTGCTCCATATTCCTTAGTCATTTTGCAGTGGGTTTGGTACACTGTGTGAATTGAAAGATGATACTTCCTTGGTATTGGTATAATCCTGTGGCCTACGTGATCTTGGGTGCTCTCCTTCTCTCTAAAACGTGTTCTTGATTTACTTCAGGAACAATTTGGGAGCACATACTGGGTTCTGGGAGTAATATGGGTTAAGTTGTTTAATGAAGTAAAATGCTTTTTCTTATCTGAAAACCTTGAAATGCCCTAGTTCCCATATACAAATGCCAGCCTGGTTTTACTGAAGCCTGATGGCCAATATCTCTCTTTACAGCTTCTCTTCTTTTTTTATTTTTTTATTTTTTATTGTTGTTCAGTTACAATTATCCTCATGCCCCCACCGCCTGCCCCACCACATTCAATCCTCCTCTCTGCTGTCCTTGTCCATGGGTCCTTTATACACGTTCCTTGACTTGACCCTTCCCTTTCCAGTTTCTCTTCTCTAAGGACTCACACATGCTTGGATTGCTTTTATTGAAGTTCTAAACCCAGTTCTTGTATGTACTACCCTAGAAGTCACTCTTTTCCCCTAATTTTCTCTTCTTATTCACTCAAAGAGATGCTAGTGTGTTTCAATACACATCCCAATGGCCAGGCCAGCTACTTTTTGATTATAAGTTAATAAAAATTTCAGATAGATTGTTTTTTATAAGAAGAATGTCAATGATGTATTGCTTTGTCATCGAAACTCAATTTCATTACACAAATAGTGAGTGACCACTGAGCATTTTTTCTTTGGATGCTTACTATACAAGTGCAATGCAGATTTCAGTAGAAGGCTGAAGAGAATATGTAAACTCTTATATGTTCAAAAGTCATCTTTTAGGGCTTTACCTGTTATAGATTGTCCCCATCTATGACAGGTATTTTTGCAAGTAATAGATTTTCAGTGAGAGTCTATGACTGCTATACATAATCTTGCCAATTAACTTACCTTAAATTTCAATGGTCTCTTGTGTTACAGCATTCCTGAGGTGGATGTGTGGGTATGAACTCATGCATGGGTGCCCTTTGAAAGAAGTATCATTTAGCCATTGCCTTCAAACACAGAAATAGAAACTAATATTACTTTCAATCAAGTTTAATTTATATTACGGTTATACTCTTCATACACGGATAGATGTGCCCTGTTCAGAAGGCTTTATCTCAGAGAGGAAATGGTGGCTACAAGGAGCGGCTGTTTTGTAGCATCACGGCCATCCCCTTTGGCTTCGGAATGTCTGGCAGTTCTATCTGCTCGTCTTTGTGCGGAGTGCAGACACACAGTTTTGCTTCTCTGGTGGTGACTTTAATTTGAAAATTTCAATTTTTGCTTTGTAAGTATGCTCTCCTCACCTGTTTCCCATTATCTTTGTATGACTGATAAGGAATTTTACTTTTTCACCCCCGAGGCCTTTAGAAATAAATAATTTAATTCACATGAATGAGTTTCTTACAGAAATACATTAGATAAGCAGCACTCTAAGGGAAGGTGACTTGTACATTTAATTGAATCTGATAAGGTAGTTTTGCAAAGTACATTTTCCAAGTGAATTCTCCTTATGTATTCATTATTAGTTATCTGTTTCCTTACAAACGTGTCTGTTGCAACTGTAAAAAAATACAATTAAAAAGACATTAAAACAATGGTTAAATAATAAACCAATATTATCTCCTGTTCCCAAATTTCACAGGTATGTTCTTTAAAAATAGCTTAGATAGACTACATGAAAATATTAACACTAGCTATCTTTGAATTGTAGTAATGTCAACATTTTAACTGTTTATAGTTTCTTTAAAATATTCAGTAATAAATATGCAAGAAATTATGACCAAGTTACTGTTTTTTAAATACAGATTTTTTTCCAGTCTTTTTTTTATGTAAATGAATGTTCAAGTACAGTTTTCTCCCCTTTACTCCCAATCAAGCCCTCCCACCCCCCCACCTCCCTCCCAATCAAGCCTTCCCACCCCCCCTCCCTACCTCCCTCCCATTACCACCCTCCCCCTAGCTTTTATCCATGTGTCCTTTAACTTTGATCCTATAAACCCCTGCCCCCCTCCTCCGAAATCCCTCTTCTCTCTCCTCTGGTCACTCTCCACCTGTCCTCTAATGCAGTGTCTTTGACTATACCCTGCTTCT
>PVIA01013898.1:0-29620 GCA_004024845.1 Tonatia bakeri
CTTAAATATAAACCGTGACATCATTAAAGTAATAGAGGAGAACATAGGTAGGAAAATCTCAGATATATCACGCAAAAACTTTTTTACAGACATGTCCCCTAGAGCAAGAGAAATAAAGGAAAGAATAAACAAATGGGACCTCATCAAAATAAAAAGCTTCTGCACAGCTAAAGAAAACAGTATCAAAATAAAAAGAGACACAACTGTATGGGAAAACATATTTGCCAATAATACTTCAGACAAAGGGCTTAATTTCCAAAATATATAAAGAACTTACACGATTCCACTCTAAGAAGACAAGCAACCCAATTAAAAAATGGGCAAAGGACTTGAACAGACACTTCTCCAAGGAGGACATACAGAAGACCCAAAATCACATGAGACGATGTTCAATATCGCTAGCTATCAGAGAGATGCAGATTAAAACCACAATGAGGTACCACTTCACACCAGTCAGAATGGCCATCATAAGCAAAACAACAAACAACAAGTGTTGGAGAGGATGTGGAGAAAAGGGGACCCTAGTGCACTGTTGGTGGGACTGCAGACTGGTACAACCACTGTGGAAAACAGTATGGAACTTCCTCAGAAAACTAAAAATGGATCTGCCTTTTGACCCAGCAATTCCACTGCTGGGACTATATCCTAAGAATCCTAAAACACCAACCCAAAAGAACCTTTGCACCCCCATGTTCATAGCAGCACAATTTACAATAGCTAAGTGCTGGAAGCAACCTAGATGCCCATCAGTAAATGAATGGATCAAAAAAGCTATGGTACATTTACACAATGGAATTCTATGCAGCAGAAAGAAGGAAGGACCTCCTACCCTTTGCAACATCATGGATGCAACTGGAAAGCATTATGCTAAGCGAAATAAGCCAGGCAGTGAAAGATAAATACCATAGGATCTCACATTTAACAGGAACCTAAACAACAAAACAAAGAAACAAGCAAAATATAGTCAAAGACACTGAAATAGAGGACAGGGGGAAAGTGACCAGAGGAGAGAGAAGAGGGAATTTCAGGGGAAAAGGGGAAGGGTTTACAGGAACAAAGTTAAAAGACACATGGACAAAAACTAGGGGGAGGGTGGTAATGGGAGGGAAGTTGGGAGGAAGGGGTGGGTGGGCTGGATTGGGAGTAAAGAGGAGAAAACTGTACTTGAACAATGATTAAAATAAAATTAAAAAAAAGTTTTAGAAGTTGTGAAGCATGGGCCAAGACCAGCATTTATATGGAAAAGTCATGGTTAACAGTTTGGGTGGGCTCTTAAATTGGATGTGATTGAATCTTAGGGGATCTCCAGGGTTAGCCTAACAGTGTTTGCCAGGTTGGTGGAGTCTCAGATATGGCATGCACCTGCCAGCTCTGAGGCTCTGTTGGGGAAGGGCTCAGAAAAGGGACAATGACCTCTGCCCACTTCCTGTCTGGGAGAAAGCTGTCCCCAGTTCTTGTCTTGATGCCAGGCACTTCAGTTCCTCCCTGTATGCCACTGGTGCATTTCAAGATGCTATCCAGTGCTGGAGCTCAGAGGGAGTGAGTCTGAGTACATCAACAAGTGGGTTCTTTATGGGAAATTGATTGGGACTCAAAAGGTTTCTTCCATTGACTACATCCTTGATAGTTTTTGCTGCCAGAAGATGTGGGGACTTATCTTCCTGGCACTGGAATCCTGGTCTGAAGGGCCTGGTGTGGGGCTGGGACTCCATGCTCCCAAGACATCCCTCCCAAATTTTTATCCAACACATGTGGATGTGGGTCTAGCCCATTTCACATCTCCCCTCATCCTACCAGTCTGGATGGATGTGGTTTCTTTTATTCTGTAGTTGTCCGACTTCCATTCAACTTGATCTGACAGTTCTGAGTACTGGTTGCTATACATTTTAGTTATAATTTTGATGTGGTTGTTTGAGGAGGTGAGACATGTATACCTATGCCACCATCTTGACCACAAGACCAATTTGTACCTCTTAATCTCTTCACCTTTTTCATTCCACTTCCCAACCCCCCTCTCATCTGGCTACCATTGATTAGTTCTCTGTATCTATTAGTCTGTTTTCTTTGCTCATGAATTTTGTTCTTTAGATTCCACTATTGTGCACACCTGAAACTAATATAAATAATATTGAGTGTCAATAAATAAATGATTATTTATTCTCTTCATTCTCTCTGTCCTTAACTTGCTTTATATATTTGATATATATTTATTTACTTTCTCCTACTCTTTTCTACATTAGATTGGATCATCATTTCCAACTCCTTACTGTCCCTCCCCATGTTAGAATTATACTCCGTGTGTCACCATGTGACTCTGCAAAGCCTCAGACTGTTATCAGACAGGGACTGTGCCTGGGGTGGGTCTGCCTCAACCAGCCTGTAGTGTATTGGTTCTTAATTTATGCAGGAAAGACTTTCCAATACAACTCCAGGTGCTTTTGAGAGTATGTTTATTAAAGCTGGGGACAGCAAAACAAAGAATGGTGTTAGGGTAGATGGAAAAAACAGGACAGAACCTAGGAGGTGCTATGCTTTTGCTCCCTGGAGGAGTTATAGGAAAGGAGTGAGCCAAGGTAGAGCTGCTCTTAGCTCACTGGGAAGTAAAGGTCACAGTGACAGAAATGAGCCTTAGTGGGCTGTTTTTAGCTCACTGGAAAGTCAGAAAAAAAGGAGGCTTTGGAGACAGGATCAGCAAGTAGGCCCGGGATAACAGACTGCTGTCCACTGTTCCTCTGGTTTTAAGTCTCATGGGGACCCTGGGAGTTTAGGAAGAAGTAAAAAGTTCATGCCCAAGAAGGGGCATGGGTGTGCTCTACAGTGAGCCCACATTGGGTCTTTGTCTTGAGGGTTTTTATCTTTCTTGTGTGGGTAAGAATTTTAGATCAATATTTTAGTAGAATATTCATTAGCATTCCAGGTGTATTTTAAAAAGACATTAGTTAATTAATTAAGTTTTCAAATTATTTTATTGATTATGATATTACAATTGTTCCAATTTTTTTCCTCCCTTTTAATCCCCTCTGCCCTGCACCACCTCTCCCACCAGCATTCCCCCACCTTAATTCATGTCCATGGGTTGTACATATAAGATCTTTGGCTGCCCCATTTCCCATGCTATTCTTAACCTCCCCTTGTCTATTTTGTGCCTACCATTTATGCTTCTTATTCATTGTACCTTTTCCCCCATTCTCCCCCTCCCCCTTCCCCTGATAATTCTCCATGTGATCTCCATTTCTGTGAATATGTTCCTGTGCTACTTGTTTGCTTAGTTTGTTTTTGTTCTTGTTTTTATTAGGTTCAGGTGTTGATAGTTGTGAGTGTGTTGTCATTCTACTGTTCACATTTTTTATCATCTTCTTTATCTTAGATAAATCCCTTTAACATTTCATATAATAAGGGCTTGATGATGATGAACTCCTTTAACTTGACCTTATCTGAGAAGCACTGTATCTGCCCTTCCATTCTAAATAAAAGCTTTGCTGGATAGAGTAATCTTGGATGTGGGTCCTTGCCTTTCAGGACTTGGAATACTTCCTTCCAGCCCCTTCTTGCCTGTAAGGTCTCTTTTGAGAAGTCAGCTGACAGTCTTATGGGAACTCCTTTATAGGTTACTCTGTCCTTTCCTCTTAAGATCCTCTTGTTATAGTTAATCTTGGGTAATGTAATTATAATGTGCTTTGGGTTCAACTTAATTATGTGTGTTTCCTTGGGTCCAACTTCTTTGGAACTCTCTGAGCTTCCTGGACTTTCTGGAAGTGTATTTCCTTTGCCAGATAGGGGAAGTTCTCCTTCATTATGTTTTCAAGTAACTTTCCCATCTGTTCCTCTTCCTCTTCTAGCAAAGGAAATAGAACCCCTATAATTCAGATGTTGAAACAACGAAAGTTGTCCTGGAAGTTCTTAACCCTCTCCTCATTTTTTTGAATTCTTATTTCTTCATTCTGTTCTGGTTGAATGTTTATTCCTTCCTTCTGGTCCAAATTGTTGATTTCAGTCCTGGTTTCCTTCCTGTTACTGTTGGTTCCACGTATGTTTTCCTTCACTTCACTTTTCATAGTCTTCACTTCCTCTATTTTGTGACCGTACTCAACCATTTCTGTGAGTATCCTGATTACCAGTGGTTTGAACTCTGCATTTGATAGGTTGGCTATCTCCTCATCACTTAGTTCTATTTCTGGAGCTTTGATCCATTCTTTCATTTGGGTCATATTTTTTTGTCTTGGCACATCTGTTAAGTTGTAAGGGGACAGAGCCTTAGGTATTTGGCAGGACAGGCAGCCCTCTTTGCTGCATTGTGGTGCTGTGGGGGAGGGGTCAGAGAGGGAACAATGCAGCCTGCTTGGTGGGCTCTAGCCTTACTTTCCAACAAACTCGTGTGAGACTGGGGGTTTCTCCCACTGGGGCAACCCCTGCCATAGTCCACAGTCAGCTCTGAGTCTCAGTTTCCCATTCAGTCAGACCTGCCCACATGGTCTGACCCTCGCCCCAGTTTCTCTATACCGGCCCGTCTCTCTCCTACCAGTCTGGTTGGTCTGGCTGACTGTTTCTTTAATTCCGTGGTTGTCAGAGTTTCATGCAGTATGATTTTCTGGCACTTCTGGTTGTTTATTGATTTTAGATTAGTTTTTATACTCCTTTTGGTTGTGTGAGGAAGTGAAGGGTTTCTACCTATGCCTCCATCTTGGCCAGAACTTTGTTTTTTAGATTCAATTGTTGATAGATATATATTTACTGCCACTTTATTGTTTATATTTTTTATCTTTTGTTTTCTTCTTCTTAAAGAAGACCCTTTGACATTTTGTATAGTACTGGTATGGTGGTGACAAATTCCTTTTGCTATTTCTTGTCTGGGAAGCTCTTTGTCTGTCCCATGAATCTAAGTGATAGCATTTCTGGGTAGAGTTGTCTTATTTGTACATCGTTGCTTTTCATCACTTTCAATATCTCAGCAATCCTTTCTGGCCTGTAAAGTTTCTGTTGAGAAATCAGCTGACAGTCTTACAGGAACTCCCTGGTATGTAATGAACTGCTTTTCTCTTGCTGCTTTTAAGAGTTTTCTTTGTCTTTAAACTGGTGCATTTTAATTATGCTGTGTCTTTGTGTGGGCCCCTTTGGGTTCATGTTGAGACTCTCTGCATATCCTGGACTCGTATGTCTATTTCCTTCACTAGGTTAGGGAAGGTTTCTTTCTTTCTCCCCCCCACCCCCGCCCCATGATTTTCAAATGTTAGAATACATGAAGTTACTGCAGAGGTTCCTTACATTATCCTAATTTTTTATTTTTCCTTTTTACTGTTTTAATAGGGATTTTTTTTTTGCTTCCTTATATTCCAAATCACTGATTTGATTCTTAGCGTCATATACTCTATTGTTGATTTCTTGTAAATTATTTTTCATTTTAGTTAATGCATCTTTTATTTCTGACTGGTCCTCTTTTATGCTGTTGAAGTTCACACTAAGTTCAAGTAATTAGTGTTTTGAATGCTTCATCTAATAGATTGCCTGTCTCCGTTTTGTTTAGTTCTTTTTCTGCAGTTTTGTTCTGCTCTTTCATTTATGACGTTTCTTTGTCTCCTCATTTTGGCAGCTCCCCTATGTTTGTTCCTATTATTAGTTAGATCTGCTACACCTCCTGGGCTTGGTAAAGTGCCTTAATGTAGTAGGTGCCCTATAGGGCCCAATGGCACTGCCTCCCTGATCACCCAAGTTGTGCCCCCAATGTGTGCCCTCCACGTGGGTTGAGTACACTCTCTCTTTATAGTTGTTTTCTTGATTGCTCTTGGCACATAAATGGGAAGTATTTACCCCAGGCCAATCAGCTGCAAGGACTGACTGCAAACGCCAACCACCATGGAGGATTAGCAGTGCAGGAGTGTACCCCACAGAGCAGAACTTACAACACGGCTCTGGTGCCCACTAAGTCTGCCCCTTGAGTGTGTCGTTTGTGGAGGTAGTTGGGTAATGGTACTTTGGCATTGTCTGAAGCTGTCCACCATGCATGCCGACTCTGGGGCCTCCCCAGGAGATTCAGGCCAAGGTCAGGTGCCACCTGTGTTCTGCCTGGGGCTACCCAGCATGAAATACAAAGCAATCTACAGGTAACTGCTATTTGTGCTGAACTTGAAGGTACCCAGATGAGGCCAAGCTGTGAACTAAGGCTGGCTGCTGCTAGTGCCCAGCTGGGGGCCAATTTGCGAGAGGTATGGGGCATGCTGAAGCCAAATGCTGCTTATTTGAGAGATTTTAGGGAAATCTAAAGGATGAGCCAGGACAGATTATTTGTATGGAAAAGCCACTGGAAATAGCTTGAGTGGGCTTGAAAGTTGGGTGGGTCCAAGACTCAAGGAATCACCAGGGTGGGGAAAACAGTGTGAGCCAGACTGATGGAGTCTCAGATATGGTGCCTGCCTGCTGGCTCTGTGTAGTGGGGCTGCAGTGGCAGGGAAGGGGGGGAGGGTAGGAAGAGCTCAGAAAAGGATCAATGGCCTCTGCTGGCACTTCTGAGAGAAAGCTGGCCCCCAAGCCCTTGCCCTTATGTCAGACAATTTAGTTTCTCCTTGTGTGTCTCTGGTGCCTTTTAAGCTGCTGCCCCAGCACTGGAGCTCAGAGAGACCAAGTCTAAGTAAGCCTGTGCATGTCCTTTAAGAGGAATTGCCTGTGACTCCAGCTGCGTGTCTCCCTCAGCCTCAATCCCTGCTGGTTTTTAGAGACAGAAGATATGAGACTTCTCTTTCTGGCACTGTAACCCTGTGCTGGGATTTCCAGTGTGGGTCTGGGACCCCTCACTCCTTAGGTGGAACCTCCACAGCTGAGATATCCCTCCAATTTCTATCTGCCACACATGGGTGTGGAATGAACCTGGTCCCATCTTTGCCCCTTCTATCGTTCTCGACATAGCTTCTTTAAATCCCTAGTTGTAAGATTTCCATTCAGCCAGATTTTAGGCAGTTCTTAATGTTGGTTGTTCTGTGGTCAGCTGTGACTTGGATGTAGCTGTGGGAGGAGGCGAGGACCACCGTCACCTTCCCTACCACCTTCACCAGAATTCTCCTCCAACGTTTTATGTGAGTCTGCTTTCTCTCCTTTCTTAATATACCATTTATACTTTTTTCTTTTTCAGGGCTTTCCCTAAGGTTTATAAAATACTTTTACAACTAATTCAAGTCCACTTTCAAATAACACTATACTTCATGAGCAGTAAGAGCCTTACGAGTATTTCCAACTCTTTCCTCACATCTAACATTGCTGTCATTTATTTCACTTATCCATAACCAAATACATTGTTGTTACTATATTGAACAAACTATTATTTGTTAGATTGAGAATTACAAAAAACAGCCCTGGCCAGGTGGGCTTGGATTGTTGGCATGTCATCCTTTACACGAAAACGTTGCAGGTTCCATCCCCAGTCAGGGTACACACGTCAGGTGCAGGTTTGATCCCCAATAGGGCACATTTGAGAGGCAACTGATTGATATTTATCTCTCACATTGAGATTTCTCCCTCCCTTCTCTCTCTAAAAATCAATAAACTTACCCTCAGGTGAGGATTAAAAAAAAGAAGAAAAATAATTAAAAAAATAAAATTTACATTTTAATTGGCATCACACTGAATCTACAGATTGTTAAAAAAAATCCTTACAATATTGAGTCTTGTTACTCATGAACATTGCATATTTACATCTGGTTCTTCTTGTAGCTTTCAAAAATGTAATACTTTTCTGTATGAAGTTCTTGTATGTTTTCTATTGGGTTTATTCCTAGGATCATGTAATTGTTGACTCCTATTAGATGAAGCATGCATTGACACAAGGCAATGTTATCTTTTTGTCTGGGGTTGTTTCCTTACAACTACCAAAGTCTTGTCTAATACAGATAAAGCAGCATGAAATGTTGATTGGAGGGCTCAAAAGACACATCATCTTGAAGAAGACTAGAATAGCAGGGCATTGTACAATAGGGCAACTCTGAAAAATTAAAAGGAGGAAATTGACATAATCTGACTTGCAGTTGAAAAAGATAACTCTAGAAGACTCAAGGCATATGTATCAGGATGCTGTTGTAAGTTCAGAGGAGACGTGACAGGTGTATACAAAGACAGTGGCAGTGCAGACAAGAGGTGTAAATGGATCTAAGGGTTATTCATATAGAACGGGCATGACCTATATTCTGCAGATAAGAGTGTAAGTGAGGTCACTGAGAACAACATATAGAAGAGGAAAGGAAATAAGCCCTTCAGAATGACTGGCTGTTGGATGGGAGTTTGCTGCAGTTGTGATGCAGGCTGAGAAGTGTGAAAGATGTAGAAAACTCAGCGAGGAATGATGTCACAAAAGTCTGGGAAGAAATAATTTCAAAGGAGGAGTGATCAAAATCTCAAAACACAAGGAAAGGCCACAGAGTGTTTTACACTCTTATTGAGAAACGTCCGTTGATTTGGCAACATGTCAGTTATCGGTGGCCTCAGTGGGCACTTTTGTGGTACTGGATGAGAAGTGGAGACAAACTTCCAGTTGTTTCAGGCAACTTGACTGAGAAAAAGCAGCACTGAGAGTTTTTAATTTATGTAAAGACAGGCGAAACTGCCCATTTGTATGCCGAGAGAAAGAAGCCGTCCACAAGGAAGTGGTTTGGTCGGAAATGGACTCGAAACCAAACGCAGCTCAGAGCCCAGCTTCACTGTGTGTCCGAATGCGGCGTCCAAGAGCAAGGTGTCCGGCGCAGTGCTGGGCAGTGGCCGACGGGTTCGTGTGCTGTAGGGAAGATTAACTCAGTGAGCTTGGATCCATATTCCTTAAGTGCAAGTCCTGACTCAGCCTAGCTGTGTAACCATGAACACGTCACTTAAGCTCTCTGTGTACTCACCTCTCAAATGAGGAAAATGCTGGCTGATACCTCCCTCACTGGTCGGGAGGAGATTTAAAGAAGTTAACATCAGTGCCTGCAACAGGGAGCACGTACAAACGTCAAAGTGCTTTTGTTCTGCTGGATGTATCTCCACAGCCATCTTTGTTCAAATTTCTGACTTATGAGAGTCTAGATAGATATCCATAGTTTTCTCTGAATTTCCATGTTTGAATGCTCTTTCACAGATCACAGATGCCCCCACTATGCTCCCCTGTCCTGTTCAGCAGCACAGCAACACTGCACAGATGCGCCCGCTTCCCTGCCTACAGCTGCCTGCCAGCTGGGCTGTCTCCTCTCACACACCTTTTTGAGTGGGCTCCAAGACATCCCTTTCTAATTCGCTATAAAGTAAGCCAGAAAGAATTTATTAACAAATAGCCCTGGCTGGCATACCTCAGTGGATTGAGTGCAGGCTGCAAACCAAAGCATCACAGGTTCGATTCCCAGCCAGGGCACATGCCTGGGTTGCAGGCCATGGCCCCCAGCAACCGCACATTGATGTTTCTCTCTCTTTCCTTTTCTTCCTCCCTTCCCCCTCTAAAATAAATAAATAAAATCTTTTAAAAAAATTTTTAAAATAATTTATTAACAATGAAGAAAAATCACAGCTAAGTATCAGATATCCAGAGGAAATGAATTCTTAGAAGTGGTTACTTTGGGAAGGGACTGGAACTAGGGATATAAGTAATATTTCATCTAAAAAAATCTGAAGGAACCATGACTATTAAGATGTGATAAAGTTGGTGGTGGTTATACTGTGTTTGACATTTGCTACATCTTTATGTTTGAAATATGTGAAATCATAAATAATAAACATACTCAGAAGAACCTATGCATCCCAATGTTCATAGCAGCGTTATTTACAATAGCCAAATGCTGGAAACAGCCTAAATGCCCATCAGTAAATGAATGGATAAAAAAAATTGTGGTATAGTTATATGATGGAATACTACACAGCAGAATGAAAGAACTCCTACCATTAGTGACAGCATGGATGGAACTGGAGAGCATTATGCTAAGTGAAATAAGCCAGGCAGTGAAAGACAAATACCATACGATCTCACCTGTAAGTGGAACCTAAACAACAAAACAAACATGCAAGCAAAATAGAACCACAGACATGGAAATAAAGAACAAACTGACTGACCAGAGGGGAAGGGGAGGGACAATGGCGGAAAGAAAGGGAAGGGTAAGAACACGTATAAAGGACCCGTGAACAAAGACAACGGTGGGGGAGGATTGAACGTGGATGACGGGGAAGGGCAGGGTGAGGGCAAGCAATGGGGTGAAAATGAGGAGAACTGTAACTGAACAATAACAAAATAAGCTAAAAAAACAGACTGTGGTAGGGAAGACATAACATGGATGTGGTTAGAGTACAATAATTACTGTCAAAATAAGGAAGGTTTATTGACAAAATGCAGGAACCTACTCACATACACACGTTTGCTTAGAAAGGATTTTTAAAAACAATTGTGGGGACTGAAAATTTATATAGAAAGATAAAACTAATGAAAAAAAACCAAACAAATAAACATTTTATTGAAATGAGTTCATATGGATTTATGTTATACATATATTAACAGTTTATATAAAATATACTAATTTTTAAAACTTCAGTTTATTTATTTATAAAGGAAAAACTACAGAATGATTTTAATAGACAAAGCACCCAATTCCTACTTTTCTTTCTTAGTGGAAAAAAAAGTTATATGACACACAATTGTTATGGCCTAAGCTTACAAATGACAGTGACAAAAAGCATAAAAATCTAAACTTGAGAGTGCTAACAATGTTGTCAGCAGGCGTGCATATCTACTTATATAATTCAGTTTACACCACATCATCTTCTCTTCACCCTCCCCAGTGTCCTTGGGCTCCCATCACTTCCTCGCTGACCCCGCTCTAGCGTTGTGGAGCGCCTGTGCCTAAGACCTCTGCCACCCGTCCTGTGCTAGTCTGCCGAGGTGGCCTGAGAACACCAGACTCCAAGAAGGGAAGGGCACCTGGCACAGGGCCTCAACTCTCACCAAGAAGGGCTGAGTGTCCCCCCGGCTTCCATTCAGCCCTTTACTTCTATTCCCACTAGGTCCGCTCTGCACCCTCGAGAGGTTTACAGGAGAGCGGCCCGGACTCTGCGCCCTCAGTGGGAGGAGGTAACAAGTATGGGCACTCCTCCGCCCCCTGGTGGTGGCCAGAGGACACAGGCAGCCTCGTGTAGCGGGGCTGTGGCAGGGCGGGGCACTAACTCCGCAGTCCGGGGAGGGAGCCGAAGTGCGGAAGCACTGGGACAGAACGCGCTGCTGTGGTGGGCAGCAGCTCGAGGTCTGAGGGTCTCTGGGTTCACAGGCGCAGAGGTGCAGGTCAGAAACAGCACATCCCATCACTGAAGTGCTTGATCGGGCCACACTGAGTGTTTTTTAATTATAAAAATAATAACATTAAGCAAAATATTTACAACAGGAATAAGAAATCATAGAACCTACTGCTTTAACACAAATGGTTTTATGGTTGGGCCCTTCACTGACTTGACACAACTTCGTGGCTGGTCTTTCCATTTGCCATCACCCCAAACAACAGCCACGTGACAGTTATGATCAAGAAGGATGCAGAGGCAAACTGAAGAACAGCATCACTCCTGCAGGGCCCTTGCCTGGGACAATCCCACATATTCTCTGGGTGATGGAGGTAAGGGGCTCCTCTGGGGGGTGCAGGTGGTGTCTCTCTAGGCCAGAGCCCTGGGCATGGCTCCCCCAGGCCATGCGAAAACCCCATCCCCAAAAGGGTCTGTAGGTAGAAGGTGCCCAGCCTATCCCTAAAGAAACAGTGCAAGAAGGCAGGGCTGGCGTACCTCCAGCCAGGTCCTCAAAGGGCCTGACAGAGGGACTGAAGGATGCTGTTTAAGGGCCAAATTTTTCTTAGATCCCTTCTCAGGCCTGCCTTCTACAAGTTTCTGAGTCCACAAGCCTGGAAACTTTCTGAAAGAAATGCCCAAGAACCTCTCCACTGTCTTTCCATCCCAGGACCAGGAAAAAGAACCTAAATAAGGTGAAAGAAAAACCCTCATGCGAACAGACACTGCCCATGATTGCCCAACATGGGCTGCACTGTTCCCTCTGAATACGAAACCACCAGGGGGCAGCCTGGGTCCACCAGGAGCCACTTCCTCCTAGGGTAAAAAACTGTCACTTGTGCAAAGGCTCTCTTCCAAAGCCACACACCCACCTCCTAGATGCCCAAGGCTTTCTTCCCATGGTCTCAGCTGTGCCATCAATTCTCTGAAATGATGTCACTGGGCTGAACATGGGTAGGAAGATGGAAGTCGCTGGCTTTCTGGGGAGTTGAGCAGGGCCTCTGGGGACCAAGCCCTTCATATTCAACGCCCATCACAGTGCCGAGGTCATAATACGTGTCCTATGACATTTAAACAATGGCCGCATGAAACTGAAGTAACAAGAAACCCAAAGCAGAAGGAAAGCTCCTCTTCTTTGGGGAGGAAATGTGTGAACAGGCACAGAGCAGTGGGTATTCCAGACGAGGCTGGGTCTGGAGCTCTTGCCACTGCCTGGACTTCTTTGAACCCCTGTATCTTCTTCCATACATAGAAGCCTGGAAGGTTAAGTGACCTCCCCACTTGGAGGGAAGTGACTAGGGTAGGGGTATGCATCTGGACTACGTGTGAGGGTGGAAGGGGCAGGACAGCACAAAGGCCTCTCAGCCCTCAATTTACAAGATCCCTCCAGGGGCTGACACTGAGCCTCACCTCTCAGGTGCAGAAGGCCAGTCCGGGCAGCTCCCCTACCCCAGGGCCACTCACTTTTTTTTTTTTAACCCAGGTAATCCATGGTCATTGTAGAAAAATGCCACATCACTCTTTATTGGACACCAGCAGCAGTCCCCTTCTCTCGGGCACAGGGGCACGTGGGCAAGGGCTCCAACCCCCACCCCCAGCTGGGATGCGGTGGGAGCCCGGCCCTGCCACCACTCCTCTAGGGCCAGCAACCTCCTTGGTGTCCAGCACTGCTCGGTCAGGTCCGTTCGAACTCCTGCTCACAGTAGCCTACACTGATGGGCTGGGCCTGGACCCCTCGCCTGCAAGAAAATGTGCGGAAACAGGGTGAGAAGCGCCACTCAGACGGGGGTCAGACTTAGGCCTTAGCAACACCTGCGCCACAACCAACAGTTTTCCCTCCCTTCCCCACTTCAGCAGGTGGCAAACCGCCCCTGCACGCCGATTTACTCAGAGCTCACTTCCAGGGGTTCTCACTTGGCATGGGGCCAAGAGTCGGCAAGAATCTCTCATTCTGAACACGTGCTCCAGGTAAAATTCTCAAACAGGAACACCCAGGAACTTTGGGGAGCACCTCCCTATTTCTAACCTGCCTGTCTCTGTACCCTAGTCCCAGATACTCAGTTCCTTTAGAAAAGAGGGAGATGCCTGAGGGGTACCCTGTACTCTTGGCCCAGTGAGCCCCCCCACAAAGGCTCTTACAATGCCGTGACTGTGGTGGTGGGGGACTAGGTGCTACCAACCCCATGAGCATGAAAACTTGTCTTAGGTCTCAGCCTCTCCCCTAGCCGTGCCTCCTTCATTATCCAAATAAGCAATATGCTTAGAGACACAAGGGAATCCCACCATGCTTGGCTCTCAGCCTGGGGCTCTGCACTACGCTGTATCCTTCAGGTCCTCAGACCTAGTCGATGGATCAGTCAGGAAAATGACCATTTTATACAGTCTCGAGAGCCCATAAAAGCATGGCTGAGTATAAAGTTGGCCTGGTTCGAACCTTGTCTCTAAGTGACTTTCAGCAAGTTACTTAACCTCTCTGTGCCTCAGATGCCTCTCTCTAAAATGGGGATAAAACTTATCTAGCACTATATGGGGCTGTGGCTAAGGTTTAACAAAATAATGCCTGTAAACGGCTAAGCACCGTGCTTACCACGTAGTGAGCCTCTGTAAGTGTTAGCTATTACTGAGTGTTCTTTCCCTACCAGTAAGGAGTCCCAATCCGCCGACCTTCCCACCTCCTTGGGGAGGCCCCACAGCCTGCTTACCGCAGCAGCTCACAGCGGAAGTGTGCCAAACGTTTAAATGCAAAGTCTGGGTCAGTCACCACCTTGTTGCTCCACAGCCTCTCGGCAATTGCCCCTGCTCTGGGCCTGGAGGAAAGAGGGCATGCATCAGCTGGACCCTGGATTCCCTGCAAAGGGGTGGGACACCCACAGGCTACTGGCTCTTGTTTAGGCTCAGGGCCAAGGGATGTGACCAACACCTTGTTCAGAGCAACAGCCTGGCTGAAGGGTTTCCAGGGACCTCAAGGCTCAGCTCAGACTTCATTAAATGTGGACAGTGATCCCACTCTTCTCTCCCACAGGCGTGGCAACCACAGTCTTAAGGACATCCTGAACTGTTACTGACTGTGGTGGCAGCAGCAGTGACGGGGGTGAAAATGTCAACTCCACACTGCTCAGGCTCGGTGAGGCTGCTGAGGAGAGAGTCTAGGGAAGTCTCACTATAAGAATCATGGTCGTCCGGGTTGGATGTTGAGCAAGTCACCTGGTGAGTCAGGCCTCATCACTCTACCTGTACCCTACATAACCTAATAGGTTGTTGGAGAAGCAGAGTGCAAGCCAGGTGAGCAGTGGGTCTTACACACAAACAGAAGGATCACTGCAATGCCCCTTTTCTCTGAGACCTCAAAGGAAGGGACTAGTCTGTAAGGGAGACCGCATGCCCACAGACCCAACCCTCCATGTCCTCAGAAAACCCTTACCAGAGCCTGGGGACCAGGTTTGTGCTGTCCACATACTCTCCCCACATACAGGCCTCTCCACCAATCACCAGAGCCTTCTGCTCAGGGCTGCCTAAGGGAGAACAGCAGTGACAGACAACTCCAGGGTTTCCCTGCTGCCACCTTCTCCTCAGACAGACTGTTTCATCTCCCAACCTGAAATACCAGCCCAGACCCTCCTGCTTCCCCACCGTGCCCCAGCCCAGTCTTCTCTGGTCAGCGAGGAGAGTGCCCTGCTTTTACCTTCGAATGACAGGGGATCCACCATGTAAAAGTCCTCCCAGTCAGGACCATAACTTATGCGGTTCAGGTACCAGGGGGCAGAGAGCAGGGCCCGGAAACCGGCTTGGGTGATCAGTGCCAGCTCCTTCAGATAGTTTACTGGTACCTTTGCTCGCCACACCTGGATGATTGTGTCTGGTCGAACCTGTCACAAAGGTCAAACGATAGAATGACACACAGCCGAGGAGCTTCCTGGGCCACACTGTTATGCATACCACCAGGCCAGGGGATGTGGACCCTTCTGCTCTCCAGCAGCTCCTGACCATGGAGCTCCTAGCCCAGAGTGGTGGAGGTCAAGGCTTCCACAGGCGGCAGGAGAGCTCCCTGCTGTTTCCTCCCTGTCTTTCTCCACACTGAGATGGTAATCCTGGCTGTGAGCTATGGGAGACAAGCAGTGGGGCCCAGGAGACTTATCAGAAGCTACCATGTGGAGAGCCTCCAGATGTTTCGGAGGATGGGACAAGGTTCCCACAGAGCCCTGCCTGTGGCAGGAGGCTGGGGTCTTACTGATCAGCAGTGAAGAAGAAGGAAACCTTGCTTTTGTAGACCCGCAAGACCCTAGCCTATGACTCAGACAAGAACACCCGACCCACTATGCCAGTTTCAGGAATCCCAGGTAACTTAGCAGCAGAAATAACTTGATCAGTCTACAGCGAGGGAAGAGAGACAGAGGTTCTGAAACCCACACCCAGACCTCTGCAACCTTTCTAAGGTGGAAAGGAGAAATAGCTCCAAGTGCTCTGAACATTAGAGCCTAATCCAAATTGGGAGGATCAGTCTGCGCAGAGGCAGGTAGGGGCTGGGAGCCCAGAGGGAGGCACTGAAGGTGGCTCCTTCTCTCTCGGCCTCTGGCTCACCTTTACTTTATTATCAAACACCTCCTGCCACACCACGTAGCCCTTGCCATAGGTAGAGACGATGTCGAGCAGCCTGGAGAGTAAAGAGAGCGTCAGCTCAGCTCAGGCTGCGGGCTGTCGGCGCCAGCGCTCTAGGGGTTGAGCCTAGCTAGGGGCCCGCTCCTGATTAAGCAGTGTCTTCCCCCATTTGGAACTGACCACTCCAAACCTGAAAATAGAGGACAAGGGACTTTTTTAAGGGGCTCAGGGAGTGGTCAAGCAGTATGGTCCCCTACAGGAGGTGACCCAAGGGACTCTGCCCACCCTCCTTCCTTCCTCACATCTGGATGTAGAAGGACTCCAGCCTTTTGAAGTCATTACCAAAGCCTGTCTTCTTCATAAAGGCCTGGACGTCTGGGTTGGACCTCCTAAATCCCAAGAGAAAGTGAAGATTAATTCTTTCAACATTCTAAAAGCCCAAAGTTTGAGGATTAGTCACCTGGCTTCCCACAACTTCTTTTTTTACCCGAAATAACAATCAGCTGAGGACCTCAGAGGCTGCAAATATGGAACGTGTGGGCGAACAAACTGTGTAAAGGGGCTGCTGACAGAGGCTGGGGAAGTCTGAGCCTGGACCTGAGGACCTTTAGTTCCAGCTCTCAGAGAGAACACATGCTGACATCTCTGGGTTATGACACGTGGCTCCAGGGTCTTGGGGCCCGGGCCTCTGGTACATCCTAGCCCCCGCCCAGGCATATTCTGTCCTTCCCTTAATATTCACTCTCTGTTCAGTTGGAGTGCTGCTGCCACTCCCTCGCCCCACAATGTCTATATTTTGATCACATTTTCTCTTGGAATGTGCTTCCCCTCTTCTATGTCTTGAAAAAGCCAAACTACTTCCCCAGATCCAGTTCTAGTGCCCACTTCTCAAAGAAGCCCCTCAACCTCTTTTGAGCTAAGTAGACCTGAGGATCCAGGACGCTCAGTTTAACATTAACCAGACACTGCTGTCTATCAGTCTCAAGTTCTTCTGTGTCTTGACTCTTCATTAGGCTGTCTTAAACCTTCAAAAGCATAGATTATTTTTCCCTCTCCTGGATTTTAACAAGACAATTCTGTGCCTAGAGCTGGTTTTCCCACAAATATCTCAAGGGTATTTATGAGAAACATCCTTAGGAGGAAGGGGAGTCTCACATTCACAGCCTTGCCAAAACCAGCAGGGCCTCTCTGTAGCTGGAGAGAGGAGAGGCCCAAGTCCTGAGCCATCTGGCCTGAGACAGAATGCTGTCTCGGGGGTTAGTCCCTGAGAAACACCTGAGACAGGGAGCCTGTCGGGGGCAAGCTCTGTTCTGAGCAAGCAGTTTGTGAGGCCGGGATGGGAAGACCAAAGGGCTCATACCAGCAGGCGAAGTCAACCTCATCTCCTCCAAGGTGAAGATAAAAATCCGGGAAGACAGAACTGACCTCCAAGAAAAATGTGTTCATGAACTCATAGGTACTGTTGAGGATGGGATTCACTGGTCCAAAGGTGCCAGAGGGCTGAGACCCGGAGTAACAAGGAGTCAATAATCCAGAGACACCTAAGCCAGTAGAGAAACCACACAAGTATCACAAATACATAGACGCCCATGCATAGTCATATACATAAGGACATTAAGGCACCCTAAGACAGGGGTGTCAAACTCATTTTCACTGGTGGCCACATCAGCCTCATGGCTGCTTTCGAAGGGCTGAATGTAATTTCAACTCCTTAACAGTTAAAAAGTAGTTACATTTATACAGCCCTAAAATTATTTTGGCCCTTTGAAGGCAACCTCGAGGCTGATGTGGCCCCTAGGGAAAATGAGTTTGACACCCCTGTCTTAAGACAATCACATCATAAACATTATGCTCATACAGGTAGAAGCACTCATGGACTCAAAGACACTGGTAATTATGAGTGCTTAGTCATAGTCAAAGAAATACAAATGGCCCTGACTGGTGTGGCTCAGTGGGTTGGGCACCATCCTGAGAACTGAAAGATTGCTGGTTCAATTCCTGATCAGGGCACATGCCTGGGCGTGGGCCAGGCCCCTGAATGGGGGCATGTGGAAGGCAACTGATCCATGTTTCTGTTGCACATAAATATTTCTCTCCCTCTCTTTCTCCCTCACTTCCCCTCAAATAAATAAATAAAATCTTAAAAAAAAACAAAAGATATACAAATATATCCACAATCACAGTCAAGGTTGGGTTTATAGCCAGACAACTGTCAGCACACACACTCTTGCCTTGACACACTGCTTCCAACAGGGGTCACTCACGCTCCCACAGGCTGCTCTCATACTGCCTTTAGGCAGAAAAGCAGAGCCAGTTCAGCCAAACTGGCAAAATCTTTCACTCAAGGGTGTGACAACCTGCAAGCGCATCATGAAGCATGACCCATGGATATGAACAATGGTGTGGGAATTGCCTGGGGGAGTAGGCGGTGCTGGATGGAGGGGGGCAGAGGGAGAAGGAAAAATTGGGACAACTGTATAATCAATAAAATATAATTTTAAAAGAAGAAAAAAAGACAAGGATATCTGAGAAGAATTTGTCTGTATTTTAATAGTAAGAAGTGGCCTCCTTTGCCCAAATAAGTTCTGCCTATCTAAATTCCCAGGTGGAAGAGGTTGACGGAAAACATTCTTACAGTAACCAAGGGCAGGGCATGCCATATCCAAGTGCTAATGTTCTAAAGCCCTAAAGAGAGGAGAAGGGATTTCCTCCAACCCCTGGCATCATTCTTACCTCTTCCCCAGGACAGAGTGTGGCCAGGAGAGTCGAATTCTGCCAGCACACGGATGCCACGGAGCCGAGCGTATTCAATCACCGTCTTCACATCCTGCGCTGTGTAGACGTGGGTGGCAGGGTTGTAGGACCCCTGAAAGGCGCGCGCACACCCTTAAGGATCTCATTTCCTCAAGGCTAGCAGATTAGAAGACACTAAAAATGCCTCCAAGACTCCCTGGATATCAGAAAATCTACGCACAATCCTCTGGTATCAGGGGCTATCTTTATGGAACTTATTCACAATTCCCTACAAGCTCTCATATCTATTGTTTTGTCTCCGTGTCACAATGCCAGTGAGATGAACAAAGGAGGTATTATACCCACCTGACAGAAAACAAATAAACAAATAAAAAGTAAATGAGACCAGGAAAGATGATCTCCTATGACCTTTGAACCCAGGTCTCCTAACTCCAAATATAGTTCCCTTCCTGAGCCAGTTTGCCCCTAAAACTGGCTGGACAGAAGGACAGCTGGCACCCTGCTCTCCAGTAGCGCCACAGTTAGGCTCAAACATCATCCTATAAACCTGGTCAAGGTGAAATCAAGACATACCTCTCTGGCGAGCTCTGGAAAAGTGAAACTTTCATACGGGAAGGAAGGGTCATCAACCAGATGCCAGTGGAACACGTTGAATTTATTGTAGGCCATGACATCCTGTAAGTCAGAGCACACACTGTGGGTTCACCACAGGCTTTCCAGTGCAGCCTCCAACCTGGGAAGCTCGGCAGACTTTCTAGCTGCCCCACACCCCTCAGGCGGCCCCAGCATCCTGTAAGTGTCCCTAGGTTCTGGCAAACCTTCCTGTCAGCACATCCCTTCTCTCCTCCAGGCATATCACGGTGGCTGACGACAGAGCGGTGTGTCCTCTGTGAGATGAGCTGCAGCCACGCTGAGAGCTGCAGCTGTACGGCGCCCTGGAGTCTCCCCAAAGCCCCCAAACACCCTGAAAACTAACACTCCTCCTGCCATTTGTTTTGGGTAGTCTGACTAGTATTTATCCAAATTGTGAGGTCTGTTGTGAATTTAGTAGCCCCCTAACCCATAAATCTCAGAAGCCACGACTGATGGATATCTCCACTCCTTTGGTTCTACCAGAGGAATAAAGGAAAAGGTAGACACTCAAGTTGGATCAGCAACCACTACACAAGACAGCCCAACCAACTCAATCAAACTAGTCAGGAATGTGCCCAGTTAAGGCTTTGGAACATCTCCCTACAACCTTGTCCTGACTAAACTAAAGTTAGCTCCCTGGTCAAAGATGCCGATACCCAAAACCACCTTCTGCATCCTTGGAGACAGCCTGGACATTGGTCCATAGTTGCCAGTGAAGTAGATTTAAACCATAAATCACTCTTATTTTTTTCTGAGTGGATCATCCTTTCCATTTTTCCTAGGAGCTCATAAAGTAACTTATATTCTCTCTGTAACTCTTTAGGAATATGGCACCTGGGATATCCCTTGCCCCATTACCCCAAAGAAGGCTTTAAGGCCTGGGTACCAGAGTGTCCAGGATGCTGGGCAGTGGGAGGTAATGCCGAGATGTATCCAACAACAATCCCCGGTGAGGGAAGCGAGGAAAGTCCTCGATCTCCGTCTTGTTGATAAAGAACTGTGTGGACCAAACATTAAACTTGTTAGGATTCAAAAGGAACTTACTGTGAGGGTGGGGTGGGAAGAAAACAAGTCTCCTGAGATCCCCAAAAAGCCACTCTGTGACTGTTTGGCAGGGTAAACATCTCCCCAAACACCCTTTCAAACCTCTACTCCAGTGACCACAAGCAGGAACCTGTCCAGACAGCATCTGTCCCAGGCTACGGAATACGGCCATCCCACACGCCACTCAGCCTACAGAGCCTGCATTTTCACCAACTGGTAAGATGTTGTTTTCTTCAAAGAAGTGTGGTCTCAAGGTCATTACTGAATAATGACTTGGGAACTAAATTACAGTGATTCCAAACAGGCCAAGTGTACCAGACCAGTCTCCACACATGTCTGCCTATATACTATCGGTGAGACCATCTCAGGCCACTAGGACTCAGTCTGAAAGCAAAATAAGATATTTCCAGAACTCTGGACACTGGAAGCAAACCCAAGATTTAAAAGACACTATTTCCTGAGGTCCCACACTCACCGTGCCCTCAGGAGATCTCCAAATAAGCTGACTAAAAGTCTCCAGACCTGCAGGAGAGAAGAGAGGCAGAACAAAGACTCAGGGCGGTGGGGAAAGATGCATCCATCTGGGAGGCGCCCAGCGTGGCGGGGTACAATGCTGAGGCACCCAGTGCAAGTGGGTGTAATGCAGGCTTGATGGGTCATGACACTATGACAGGGGGTGTTAGGAAACTGGTATCAATTTTTATTCTATTTGATTTTGGGAGATAGCAGTGTAAGGGGTGTTAGCATCCCTTCCAGGAACACATTAATCCTCAAAACCCCCACACCTCTAACCCATGTTTCCAAAGGCCAAACTCACAAAAACATTAAGAAGATGTGTGCTTTTAAGGACAGATGCCAGGACAGTCAGCCTGCGAGGAGTTTAGACTTTTTAAGGATAATACTCATTGGAGCCAAGGGAGCTGAGAAAAAGAATCCCCGGTGTGCTGCCCAGCACTTCTCCCAGACTGAATTGTGAAAAATCGATCATAAGCTTGAGTTTTCAAGCTGCCTAGTCCACAGGTAGACTAGAAGACAAAGAATCACCCCCTTTTCCTCTTCATATTTTGGGAAGAAACCCAATCATGCGGATCTGAAGTGGAGCAGGCAGCTGCCGCCCAGGACTGTCCCAGTTCATAGGGCACAGACTCCTGGATTCCAACTAGGTCCGAGGCAGGCATGTGGGGTCCAGAGCACTGTTCGCTCTGCAGCCTCATCTCTGAAAACCTAGCAGATGCCCACAAAGGAATCCCAGAGCCTCGGGTTCTCAGAATGAAAGACTGCATGGTCACGCAGCACCCAATTCGAGGCAGACGGCCACGAGAGTTTTGGGTTTTCTCCACTCTGACACCCAGCGCTCCAGAGTCCCAGATTTTACCTCACCCAACCAAACTGATCATTAGCACTCGCACAAAAGGTACAAGAGGGCAGAAAGGTGAGTAAGCACACTATCTCTCCAAAACATAGGAGAGGGGAGAGGAGGGGCAAGGGAATGCAGACAAACCAAACCAAGGTATGGAACTCTGTGAGAATGTCCCTCATCCTTTACTGGTGGATGTTCTACCAAAGTATTACAGGTACGTGGCTAAGTCTGTCTAGGGACCAAATTCCTTCAGTAAACTAAGAGGGAGGGCATGGGTCTGTTACCTGTTAGCTAAGAAAGCCCCAATTTTCTCCCCAAATAGTATAATCCTACATATTTTACTACTATTTGCCTTTATTTTTGACGTTTATGTATTTCTTTGATATAGTTTTCCTCCTTAAAGAACCTGGCCAATTGTGTATCTTTAGTGAGAGCTGAACAGGCAGTATTTGTGGCAGAATCGCCCTCTCCCCAGCTCCCTGTCCCCGATGGCCTGAGTGGCAGCCCGCAGGGTCTCCCACTGCTACTCCAGAGCGCCTGCTCAGGAGGAGCACAGGTGGAACCTGTCAACCTCTAGGGAAAGCTGTGAGGAGAACACCCCTCCAAGGGTGTGGGGAAACATTCTACCTGCTCTCCGCAAATAAAACCCCTCCAATGGGGGTACTCGCTGAGCCTCTAGCCACATCCTCCCACCCCACCAACGCCAGCCGTCCGGCATCATCCCTCGGTCTCTCTCCCAGCACCAGCCCTCAGCCCCACCTCGTTACCTCGGAGAGCTCCCCAGACAGTCTCAGACAGGAGGAAACTCTGCTCATTGTCTATGGTCAGGGTGTCTGGAATGACAGAAATGACCCCATGTGGTTAAGGATTTCTACTCTCAAAGTGCAGACCCCATATTCTGTACGAATCTTTGGATTAAAAAACAACAGTAAGATCACATTTGTTTTCCTTTCAGAGAGGACACATCCCCAGATCAGTGCAGCTTCAGGTTGGTCAGGCCTGGGCCGGAGCAGGAGGGTGGTCACCTAGGGGCCCTGCAGGCCCTAGGAGGTGACGCATGATGAGGATCACGCTGCAGCAGAGTCCTCTGTAAACCACTACTTATCTTGTGGGTCAGTTTTCCCTCCAAGAAGTATGAGCTCCCAACAGCCCTTAGTGGAAAGTATGAAGTCTACTGGCAAAGGGAATAGCGATGCGTGGAGGGGTGAGTCCAGGTTCCAACACTCCCAAAGCCTTTATAACCACCCTCCTTTCCCTCTGTCCCCAGACCTCAGCTACCCTCTCCAGGAGTGTGAGGAAGAAGTCAAGAACTGAATTTCACTTTGGAGAGTGAGAAGTCCCCAAATGCTGATCAGGGAAGACAGGAGGCAGTCACAGGACTTGACCTCTTCTCAGTTGGAATGACCAAAAACTCCTCTTCCCTGTGTAGGAACTCTTAGAGAAAATCAGCCAAGTGTATACACATTCCTAAAATGGCAACAGAATTATGCTCAGTCCAGAAGGCAGGTGTCTCGTGGGACTCACTGAACAGCCAGTGTGACAGTCTACAGTCAGTTTGCAGACACTGGTTAGAGCCCATAGGAGAAACTCACCTTATGTGGCTCTTGGCCCTTGGTGGCCCTTGGTCCCCACAGTCATGGAGGGCTCTAGGCCTAGCACCAGCGACTTGGGCCAGGCCACCCAGAGCTATAGCTCCAGACAAGTGCTTGCTCTTCTAGAGTGGGGACAGAGTGACACTCACAGTTCTCCAGTGACTCCAAAGAAGGAAGCTGCTCACATCCAGGAGTGACCACGAGGACAACCAATGAATGCTTCTCCAATGTATGCTGTTTTCCTGCAAGACAGTGTAAACTTAGTGTGGCTGACCTGTCACCAGAGGCAACAGGCAAAACCAAAGCCCTACAGGAGGGCCCCTAGCTCTAGTCCCTTCAGCTCATGCCTGTGGCAAGAAGGAAGGGGGGACAGGCATGTATCCTTGGCACATGCGCTACCTAGTCATCTGTTCAATTTCTTCATTTCAGTTGTGTTCCTTTCTCTCCCCAGTAAGCCACCTTGACCTCCTATGAATGATCTGGCATCAGCCCTTTGTAACCAGGACTCTATTATTTCTGGCTTGGTACAGTCCAAGCACACAATTCCAAGACCTCAGCAACTGTTTTGAAACTGGAGGCAGCTCCAGAGCATTGCTACTCAAAGTGTGGCCTGCGAATTAGCTGCTGCTTTGTAAACTGAGTTACTGGTTGGTCACCAGACAGGAAGCTTATATATGATGCAATAATGTAAATCAATTATGTGAGAATAAAACATTGTGTAGTTCTGACTTTTTTCTTCATAGTGGGGTCCTAGGGAAGGGAACATTTTACATTCTGGTGTGTACGCTTCTCACCACACTACAGATTAGCACTCGACATAGCACTGCTCTTGAGGGCTCCACATAAGGCTTTCCAACCTTGTAAAAGGCCAGCGCTAATGTGAGCAGATGAAGAGGATGGCAGGAAACCTGCTATGCACAGGAGGCCTGAGATGATCCAGCTGGTGTCCCAGCAAAGGCATATGATCATCAGCCCATGCTGCTTCCTTCCCTCCTGTTCCCAGACAGTTCCTCCATCCGAGGTAGAATTCTCCCAAGAGTGGAAAGCCACCCAATCTGACCTAACACACTACCTGATATAGCCTTTTTTCAAAAAAAAAATTACTTATTTTGAGAGAGAGAGAAACATCAACATGTGAAAGACACATCAATTGGTTGCGTCCCGCACACCCACAACTGCGGACCTGGCCCATAACCCCGCCATGTGCCCTGACTGGAAACTGAACCAGCAACCCTTTGGTTCACAGGTCAGTGCTCAATCCACTGAGCCGCACCAGCCAGAGCTAATATAGTTTTATGGAGCTCCATATGTGCTGGGAAAAAAGCACCAGAATACCAATGCTATCTCTTCCCGCCCTTCTGCTGGTTCTTCTCTGCGACCTTCAGGGCAGCTGGGATTGCACTGTCCAAGCCTGAACCTCAGTCAGTTCCTTCTCTCTACTCTTTCTGGCACGCATTCCCATGGGCACAACAACCACGACTTCCTACAGGACTACAAAGTCAGGACAGAATGGTGTGGCAGAAGGCAGGGAGAGAGAATTCAGAACCAAACTGGAATCCCAAACGCTACCCATCTCTAGGCAGAAAGAGCCCAAGAGCCCTGAACCACCTGAAGGATGACTGCTCACTCCTGAACATGACTGCCTGGCCGCACCTCAGCTCTCAGGTCTGCCAAGAAGGAACAATAGGGGGTCCCTTGTTTCTTCTCCCAGTAAATAGCCTGTGTCCTCACTCTAATACCTGCCTAAACCATGCAAGGAAAAAGGAATCTGAGGTTATTCTGGGCCAGGCCAATTCACAACTGCATTCTAAATCCTAAAAACTCATCCCTGTAAACACAGGACAATCAGGCTTTCAGGGACCTCTTCCAAATCAGAACCTCTAGGTCATCCCAAGCTCCCCAAGCCATCCCTACAACAAAAACCAAGGAGGGCTTAACTGGAAAGTGGGTGAAGAAAACTACAAAAGAACAACCCTTGTCACATTATGCCTTCACCTCTGCCTCCTTGTCCCTACTCTGCCACGTATCACAGAACCTCCGTTTCATTGTGTAGAGGGCTCATCTGTGTATTTATCCAGGCAGCCATCCAAAAGAGGGCAAAAGTCCTGGGCTTAGTGTTAATCCTCTGAACCTCAGTCTACCAAACTGAGGAGAAATCACAACTGAGCTGTATGCAACCGCCATGGTCACTGTCTGGAGAACAAGACAGGCTGCACAAATACCCGGTTTATCTGAATTATTAAATGGAAGACAAGAAAACAACTAATTGTTGTTGTTGCCGTTATATCTTATTTTTCTGAAACACACCTGCACTCTGCTCTTTAAATCCATAATCTTTTGGGGAGATTCCTTTGAAGATCTAATGAAAATGAATGGATTTTTTCCCTTTAGAACAATGCTCCTAATATAAGGGCTCATCCCTTCACCACCAATCTCATGGTAAAAAATCCCTGTCCTAAGTGTTCTCAATGACTCATCTGGCTTTGGTCTGATGCTTAAACAAGCTGAGAGGAAAAACTGGGGGGAGGTGGTGATGTGAGAGCTAGCAAAATGGAAGGACACTGGTCACTTCAAAGAATGTAAAGAGTATCATTGTAGTTTTCCACCTCCAACGTGCTACTTTGAACAAAGCAGGAAATACACAGGGAACAGGCCAGCCGCCTCGCACACACCTACACACGCTCCACAGAGAAGCACAGAGGTGTGGGAGGCACAGGACAAGAAGTAGCCCACCAGCCAGCATTCTCACGGGCGCATTCACAACCCGCTGGAGGGGTGGGGTGGGGAGGGCAGCAGGAAATTCTGAAGGCTGTAGTGCTCAGGAAGCAGCCTGGAAAAAAGCACTGAGCTGGGAAATCAGGAAAGGTTGGTTCTAGTTCTGGTCCTGCTGGTGCCAAGCTGAGCCAGTCCTGTCAGGCTCCCATTCCCTCCCATGGGAACAGTGGAAGGGTGGGACCAAATCATGTCCACGGCCTCCTCATCTCTGAGCTCCCTCAGCCCCTGCTCTCATGTGAACTTGCTCTTTTAGGGTTCACTGAAAAGTTTGTGTGTTTTTTTAATTTAAAAGGTTTAAAAATTCAAACAGTACAGTGTTTACAACAAAACAATAAGTTATCCTTGGTAGCCCTCTTTTGTCCCCTCTCTGAAGAGATAGCCACTGTTAGTTTTCTTCCCTGTGTCTCTTTCTTAAACATAATTTTGCTTTATTCATCACAGACAGGTCGCTGGACATGGAACTCTGAGACCCTTTTATCCCCAGTGTCCTGGTGCTGAACCGTCTCCAGATGCTGGCCCTAAACCCTTCAACTCCTCTCTGTGGTCAATCCTCTCCTCCGTCACTTCCTTTCCTGCTGCCCTAGATGTGGCGGGCTCTCACCTCACTTTCTAGCCAGTACTCTCAACAACCTCTCTTACCTTCTGTTGCAACCAGTGGACAAAAAGCTCGACCCTATAAATCATGTATCAACTAGACTGGGTCACTGACAAAATCATGGTCTCCATCTTGGCTGGGCCCCTGATGCTGCCCTGAAAATCTTCTGTCTGTGCCACTGCTATTTTTTCTATTCTCTGCAACAGCTATTTCACACTTACACTGCTATGACAGGCAGTTAGACAGCGTGAGCAGAGTAGGAATGTTTGGCCAGGTACAGAAGGTCACCAGGGCAGAAGACCAGGGTTCCCAGCAATAGACCATTGTAGGGTGAAACTATGCCCTCAGGGTGACCTTTCCTCCCCTGGCACATCGCCATGAACACATGTGGTTTAGACGCCCTGATCCTTCATATTGCTGGTCATACCTTTTGGACCCTCCCCTGGCATGTCACTAGTCATGTGGTAGACCCCATTATAGGAAAAACAAGGGGGCCAGAAAATGGCCCTATAAATTCCCATACAAGCCTTTGCTCAACCACTCCCTTAAGAATTAAGACTTCAGGATAATGAGGTTCTGACCCACATCAAATACTCTTAGTAACAAAGCTTCAAGTCTACAGAGATAGAGGTTTGATCAAGCTAGAAATAACATACAGGCTTCAGTCATGTTTCAGCTCCAGGCCCAGAAAAGCAGAAAGGCCAGGCAGGGCAACACCATGGCTGTCCATATGTGATGACTAATGACCCCCTGCCCTGGTGGTGCCAACCAATCAGTGGAGACTACAACCCTAACAGGACACACCTGGAAAAACTGATGCACATTCTATTGAGATCCTCCCCTGAGATAGTCCCTAAAATTCTCACCTTTAAAATCCTTCAGTTTGTTCATTTAGATTCCACATGTAAGTGAAATCATATGTTTGCCTTTCTCTCAACAAGCAAAATAGAGACAGACTCATAGATAGAAAAAGCACGATAACAGCTATACATAGGGGAGGTTAAGGGGTGGAAGGATCAAGCAAAAAGGAAAAAGGACTCATGGACACAGACAACACTGTGGTAATTGCAAGGGGGGTATAAGGGTGTTAAATAATTAAAATTAAATTAAATTAAAATACAATAAAACCCCTCAGACAAGAACCCAGCATGCCTCTCTCTCTCTCTCTCTCTCTCTCACACACACACACACCTGAGCCTTTCCTCCTTTCATCGAGGTGCTTAACTTTGATTTCTTTCTCCAGAGTTCCAAGAGCCCTTCTTCTGTCTCTGTCACTTGTTTCCTGAAACCATGCAGCCCAGCTGGCTCACTTCTTCTACATCTGTGACTTTGTAAATGAACTTTTTCTTGCATTTGTGTCTTGTCTCTGAATTCTCCTAGCCTGAAACTCAAGGACAGAGGTCCAACATATGGTGCCATTTGCTATTAACAAAATACCACTTTCTTCAAGTCTATAGCTTGATTGCCACCTCCCGTACTCCCAGCAGACAATCAGAACTCTCATCCATCCCAACCTCACCCCCTCTTCCCTGACAAAAATGTCTGCAACATACACCTGCTCTTCACCTTCTCCTACTCCTCCCTTGGTGGAAAGGGTTTCCTTTCGTCTATACCCTGGATCTGTACTCAGGCTCCCTCTTGTATAAGTCATTTCCTCTTCTCCTGAAGTCTTCAATTTATTTTTTTCTGGTGATTCTTTTTTAAATTATATTTCATTGATTATGCTAATGCAGTTGTCCCAGTTTTCTCCCCTTTTCCAACCCCCACCCAGCACCCCCACTCCCTCAGGCAATCCCCCCACCATTGTTCGTGTCCACAGGTCATGTGTGTAAGTTCTTCGGCTACTCAGTTTCCTATACTGTACTTTACGTCCCCACGGCTATTCTGTAACTACCTGTTTGTGCTTCTTAATCCCCTCACCTCTTGACCCATTACCGCCCCTCCCCTCCCCTCTGGTAACCGTCAAAACTCTCTCCATATCCATGATTCTGTTCTGTTTTTGTTTGCTTAGTTTGTTTTTTAGATTCAATTGCTGATAAGATATGTATTTACTGCTATTTTATTGTTTATAGTTTTGATCTCCTTTTTCTTAAATAAGTCCCTTTAACATTTCATGTAATAATGGTTTGGTGATGACGAACTCCTTTAGCTTTTTCTTGTCTCGGAAGCTCTTTATCTGCCCTTTGATTCAAAATCATAGCTTTGCTGGGTACAGCATAATGGCTGCAGGTCCCTGCTTTTCATGACTTTGAATTTTTTTTTTATTTTAATGATTGTTCAAGTAGTTTTCTCCCCTTTACTCCCACTCAAGCCCACCCATCCCCCTCCCATCTTCCCTCCCATTACCACCCTCCCCCTAGTTTTTATCCATGTGTCTTTTAGCTTTGTTCCTGTAAACCCTTCCCCTTTTCCCCTGAAATTCCCTCTTCTCTCTCCTCTGGTCACTTTCCCCCTGTCCTCTATTTCAGTGTCTCTGACTATATTTTGCTTGTTTCTTTGTTTTGTTGTTTAGGTTCCCGTTAAAGGTGAGATCATATGGTATTTATCTTTCACTCCCTGGCTTATTTCGCTTAGCATAATGCTTTCCAATTGCATCCATGATGTTGCAAAGGGTAGGAACTCCTTTCTTTCTGCTGCACAGAATTCCATTGTGTAAATGTACCATAGTTTTTTGATCCATTCATTTACTGATGGGCATCTAGGTTGCTTCCAGCATTTAGCTATTGTAAATTGTGCTGCTATGAACATTTGGGTGCAAAGGTTCTTTTGGATTGGTGTTTTAGGATTCTTAGGATATAGTCCCAGCAGTGGAGTTGCTGGGTCGAAAGGCAGATCCATTTTTAGTTTTCTGAGGAAGTTCCATACTGTTTTCCACAGTGGTTGTACCAGTCTGCAGTCCCACCAACAGTGCACTAGTGTCCCCTTTTCTCCACAACCTCTCCAACACTTGTTGTTTGTTGTTTTGCTTATGATGGCCATTCTGACTGGTGTGAAGTGGTACCTCATTGTGGT
>PVIA01013899.1:0-29622 GCA_004024845.1 Tonatia bakeri
GAAATCAAGGAAAAAATCCCATTTGAAATAGCAAAAAGAAAAATAAAATACCTAGGTATAAACCTAACCAAAGAGGTAAAAGACCTGTATTCAGAAAACTATATACCACTGCGGAAAGAAATCAAGGAAGACACAAACAAATGGAAACATATACCATGTTCATGGATTGGGAGAATTAATATCATTAAAATGTCCATACGACCCAAAGCAATCTACACATTCAACACGATACCTATTAAAATACCAATGGCTTATTTCACAGACATAGAACAAACACTTCAAAAATTTATATGGAACCAAAAACGACCCCGAATATCTACTGCAATATTGAAAAAGAAAAGTAAAGTAGGAGGGATCACAATACCTGACACTAAACTATACTACAAGGCCATGGTAATCAAAACAGCCTGGTACTGGCATAAAAACAGGCGCATGGACCAATGGAACAGAACAGAGAGCCCAGAAATAAACCTCAGTCTCTACAGTTGATTGATATTTGATAAAGGAGGCAGCGAAATAAAATGGAGTAAAAATAGCCTCTTCAACAAATGGTGCTGGGAGAACTGGACAGCTACATGCAAAAAAATGAAACTAGAACACCAACTTACACCTTATACAAAAATAAACTCAAGATGGATAAAAGACTTAAATATAAACCATGACACCATTAAAGTACTAGAGGAGAACATAGGTAGGAAAATCTCAGATATACCACGCAAAAACTTTTTTACTGACATATCCCCTAGAACAAGAGAAATAAAGGAAATAATAAACAAGTGGGACCTCATCAAAATAAAAAGCTTCTGCACAGCTAAAGAAAACAGTATCAAAATAAAAAGAGAATCAACTGTCTGGGAAAACATATTTGCCAATGATACCTCAGACAAGGGCTTAATCTCCAAATTATGTAAAGAACTTACACAACTCCACTCTAAGAAGACAAGCAACCCAATTAAAAAATGGGCAAAGGACTTGAACAGATGCTTCTCCAAGGAGGACATACAGAAGATCCAAAATCACATGAAACGATGTTTAATATCACTAGCTATCAGAGAGATGCAGATTAAAACCACAATGAGGTACCACTTCACACCAGTCAGAATAGCCAACATAAGCAAAACAACAGACAACAAGTGTTGGAGAGGTTGTGGAGAAAAGGGGACACTAGTGCACTGTTGGTGGAACTGCAGACTGGTACAACCACTATGGAAAACAGTATGGAAATTCCTCAGAAAATTAAAAATGGATCTGCCTTTCAACCCAGCAATTCCACTGCTGGGACTATATCCTAAGAATCCTAAAACACTAATCCAAAAGAACCTTTGCACCCCAATGTTCATAGCAGCACAATTTACAATAGCTAAATGCTGGAAGCAACCTAGATGCCCATCAGTAAATGAATGGATCAAAAAACTATGGTACATTTACACAATGGAATTCTATGCCGCAGAAAGAAAGAAGGAGCTCCTACCCTTTGCAACATCATGGATGCAACTGGAAAGCATTATGTTAAGCAAAATAAGCCAGGTAGTGAAAGATAAATACCATATGATTTCACCTTTAACAGGAACCTAAACAACAAAACAAAGAAACAAGCAAAATATAGTCAAAGACACTGCATTAGAGGACAGGCAGAAAGTAACAAGAGGAGAGAGAAAGAGGAAATTTCAGGAGAAAAGGGGAAGGGTTTACAGGAATAAAGTTAAAAGGCACATGGATAAAAACTACGGGGATGGTGGTAATGGGAGGGAAGTTGGGAGGGTGGGTGGGCTTGATTGGGAGTAAAGGGGAGAAAACTGTACTTGAACAATCATTAAAATACAATTGAAAAAAAAGAAAAGAAAAAAAAGAGATTCTCTTGTGAACATAAAAAAAAAAAAGAAAGAAAGAAAGCAGATCCTTGTCTTTTCCCTGATCTTAATGGAAAAGTTTTTAGTTTTTGTCTACTGAATATGATATTGGCTGTAGGTCTCTCGTATATGGCCTTTATTATGTTGAGCAGTGCTTCCTCTATTCACACTTTGCTGAGTGTTTTTTATCACAAATGGGTGCTGTACCTTATCAAAAGCTTTTCCCACATCTATTGATATGATCACGTGATTTTTGTCTTTGCTTGTGTTTCTGTGATGTATTACATTTATTCATTTGTGAAAATTGTACCATCATTGCATCCTTGGAATGAATCCCTCTTGGTCATGTTGTATGATCTTTTAATGTATTGCTGGATGCAGTTTGCCAATATTTTGTTGAAGATTTTAGCGTCTATGTTCATCAGTGATATTGGCCTGAAGTTTTCTTTCTTTGTTGTGTCTCTATCTGGCTTTGAGATAAGGATGATGCTGTTTCATGAAAAGAGTTTGGGAGTCTTCAGTCTTCTTGGATTTTTTGGAAAAGTCTGTGAAGGACAGGGGTTAACTCTTCCTTAAATGCTTGTAGAATTCTCCTGTGAATCCATCTGGTTCAGGGTTTTTCTGTGTTGAGAGTGTTTTCATTACTGCTTCAATTTTGTCAGCTGTTATTGGTCTGT
This sequence comes from Tonatia bakeri, assembly GCA_004024845.1. Taxonomy (NCBI): domain Eukaryota; kingdom Metazoa; phylum Chordata; class Mammalia; order Chiroptera; family Phyllostomidae; genus Tonatia; species Tonatia bakeri. The sequence goes on from PVIA01013899.1 coordinate 2,528, forward strand.
TCAGGATTTCTGCTGCTTCTTCATTCAGTTGTGCAAGATTATATTTTTTTCAGAAATTTCCCCATTTCACCTTGGTTTTCAAATTTCTTGGCATATTAGTTGTTTGTAGTAATTTCTTACAATCCTTTGTATTTCTGTGGTATCAGTTGTAATCTCTCCTCTTTCATTTCTGATTGTGTTTATTCGGATCCTCTCTTTTTTCTTCATGAGTCTCCTTAAAGACTTGTTGATTTTGTTTACCTTTTCAAAGAACTAGCTCCTGGATTCATTGGTCCTTAGAATTGTGATTTTGGTCTCTATGTCATTTAATTCTGCTCTGATCTTTGTTATTTTATTCCTTCTACTTGCTCTGGGTTGTCTTTGTTGTTGTTTTTTGAGCTCTTGTAGGTGTAGGATTAGGTTGTTTATTTGAAATGTTTCTATCTTTTTTAGGTTGGCCTGTATTGCTATCGACTTCCCTCTCAGGACTGCCTTTGCTGTGTCCATAAGTTTTGTACTGCTGGGAGTTCATTTTCATTTGTTTCCAGAAACTTTTTGATTTCTTCCCTAATCTCATTCTTGACCCATTCATTGTTTAATAGCATGTTATTCAAATCCATGAGTTTGAGTGTTTTCAGGTCTTTTCCTTGGGTTTGATTTCTATTTTCAGTCCCTTGTAGTCAGAGAAAATGCTTGATATAATTTTGGTTTTCTTGAATTTGTTGAGGCTTGTTTTGTGTCCTATCATGTGGTCTATCTTTGAAAATGTTGCATGTGCATTTGAAAAGAATGTGTATTTATCTTCTTTGGGATGAAAGTATATGTGTGTGTGTGTGTGTCCATCTGACTCTGTGATATTCTTTAATGTCGTGATATCTTTGTTGATATTTTGTTTGGAAGATCTATCCATTTTTGACAGTGGGATATTGAAATCTCTGGCTATAATTGTGTTGATGTCAATATCTTTCTTGAAGTCCACCAAGATTTTCTTTATGTATAATGTATACTCCTATGTTGGGTGCATATATATTTACAGTGTTTATGTCTTCTTGGTGGATTCTTCCCTTGTGTATTCTGAAGTGACCTTCTGGGTCTCTTTTCATGTCTCTTTTTTTGAAGTCTATTTTGTCTGATATGGGTATTGCTATTCTGGGTTTTTTTTTCCTGTCCATTTGCTTGAAATATTTGTTTCCAGCCCTTCACTTTCACTCTGTGTAGGTCTTTCGTTCTGAGATGGGTCTCTTGTAGGCAGCATATGTGTGGGTCATGCTTTCTTATCCATTCAGCTGTTCTATGTCTTTTGATTTGACTATTTAATCTGTTTATATTTAAGGTTATTATTGATAGGTACTTATTCATTACCATTTTTTCATATCGGTGTTTCCCTCTCTCTCACTCTTTTTTTTTTCCTTTTCTTAAAGCAGTCTATTTAGTCTCTCTTGCAGAGCTGGTTTGATAAAGGTGTATTCTTTTAGACTTCTTTTGTATGGGAAGCTCCTTATTTGGCCTTCTATTTTCATCAATAGCCTTGCTGGATAAAGTAGTCTTGTTTGAAGGCTTGTGGTTTTCATTACTTGGTATATTTCTTGCCATTGTCTTTTGGCTTGGAGTGTTTCCATTGAGAAGTCAGCTGCTAGCCTTATTGGGGCTCCCTTGCATGTTACTTCCTGTTTCTTCCTTGCTGCCTTTAAGATTTTCTCTTTGTCTTGGAATTTTGCCATTTAATTTTGATGTGTCTTGAAGTGGGTCTCTTTGGGTTCTTCTTGACTGGGACTCTCTGTGTTTCCTGGATTTGTGTGACTTTTTCTCTCATCAAATTAGGGAAGTTTTCCATCATTACTTTATCAAACAGGTTTTCTATCCCTTGCTCTTCTTTTTCTCCTTCTGGTATCCCTATTATACAGATATTATTATGTTTCATGTTGTCTTGCAGCTCTCTTACCACCTGTTCTTACTTTGTGAATCTTTTTTTCTTTTCTTGCTCCTTCTGGGTGTTTTTTCCTACCTTGTCCTCTAGCTTGCTGATTTGATCCTCTGCTTCATCCAGCCTGCTTATAATTCCTTCTACATATTTTTTTTATTTGTGAGACTTTATGTTCATTTCTTCCTGGGTTTGTTTATATTTTCTATTTCCTTTTTCAGACTGCTGTAGTTCTCACTCAGCAGCTTCTAGCTGTCTGTGAGTTCCTTGAGCATCATTATAACCATTATTTTGAATTCTATATCTGATAATTTGGTTACCTCCATTTTGTTTAGCTCTTTTAGTTAGGAGTCTTCCATTCCTTTTGATTGCATGTTCTTTTTTCTGTCTCCCCATTTAGGCGACTCTTTTTGTTTGTCCTGCACTTCCTGGTGCTTCACTTTGCTAACTGTCTTTGTAAGGTGAGCTTCTATGGTAGGAATTCTAGGCATTCTGTGGTGTGGTCTCTTTGATCTCCTTGTCTGGATGCTCTAGGTTTTCCCTTTCTTCTGTTTGTGTGGGCTCTCTTGTTGTACTTGAGTTTTTACATTTTAGTGGTTCCTTTGTTGGTGGTGTCTCTCCTCCATCAGGTATACTGATGTCAGGAACTTACAGATAGCAGTTCCCACCTATTCTTGTATGTGATTAGTGGAAGGTGGTAGGCAAAGTGGATTAAGACAGTGGGAGAGTATTTAATGAGATTTAAAGTACGAGCAAGTAGTACCAGCAAGTAGTCCCAGCAAGGGATAGATTCTTTGGACAAGTACGGCATTAACTGTGCTATTTCACCCAACTGGCCACTTTTTGTAGGTGGTGAAAGAGAGATAAGACTCTTGTTAGAGGAGAGGAGGATTGTGAGCTGAAGCCAGGAAACTGAGCACTTGTGCAAGGTTAGATGATGAAATATAGTGAGATTAAATGATAGAAAGTAGGCATAGTGTGAGAGAGAATAGAGTTAACCACAACAATAATAATGCTCATGTTTAAAATGAAATGGGCTGAGATCATGGAGGGTTGCTGCATAGTATGTACCATTGTATGGAACAACAATTATTTATAATAATACATGTGTTTTTCAATGTCATCTACAATTTTTGGCCTTCAAAATTTATATAAGCTGAGATTCCATTGGCTGTTCACTCTGTTTCTCAGAAGATCGGCTATGTGTTCCAGCTGGGCACAGGGAGAACTGGGCTCTGCTCCCACCTACCTCACTGCCATCTTCTCCTCTATTTATGTAGTGTGCTTTTCATCACTTTGAATATTTCATGCCACTCCCTTCTGGCCTGAAATGTTTTTGTGAAGAAATTGGAGGACAGTCTAATTCGTGCTTCATTGTACATAACTACTTGCTTTTCCTTTTCAACTTTTAGGATTCTCTCCCTGTCTTTAAGCCTTGCCATTTTAATTATGATGTGTCTCAGCATAGGCCTGTTTGGGTCCAATTTGCTTGGGACTCTGAGCTTCGTGGACTTCTATGTGTTTTTCCTCTACCATATTAGAGAAGTTTTTGGTCATCTTTTCTTCAGATAGGTTCTTAATCCCTTTCTCACTCTCTTCTCCTTTTGGTATTCTTATGATGAGATGTTATTATGCTTCGTGTTGTCCAAAATGTTCCTTAAGCTCTTCCCCTTTTTTAAAATTCTTTTTTCTTTTTGCTGGTCTGCCTGGGTGTTTTTTGTCGGCCTTGTCTTCCAAAGCACTGATTTGATCCTTTACCCCATTGAACTTACTGTTTATTCCTTCGTGTATTATTTATTTCAGATATTGCATTCTTTATTTCTTACTGATTCTTTTTTATGGTTTCTATGTCTTTTTTCATGCTGTTGAGTATTCTTATAATCATCTCTCTCTCTCTGTCTCTCTCTCTCTCTCTCTCTCTCTCAAAATTGCTTGCCTCCATTTCATCTAGTTCTTCTGGAGAAGTCTCTTGTTCTTTCAGATGGGGTATGTTCCTTTGGCTTCCCATTTTGGCAGCTTCTTTGTATTTGTTTCTATGTATTATGTAGATCTACAAAGACTCTGGTATAGGTCTGTGTCAGATGCTGCTTGTGACTAGCCCTGGGTAACCTGTTTGGAGCTATCAGCAATCCACAATGTTTGGCTCCCTCTGCTGGGCTTATTTGTGTGCAGAAAGAACCAGGCTGTGCACCAAGGCTGGTTTTTATCAGCACCAGGCCCAGGGTTAGGGTCATCCAAAGTGTCAGAGGTCCCAGAGGTCTACCTTAGTTCACTGATATAACCTCAAGTTTAAGCTCCACAGGGTGGGGAAGAGTAATTGTTGTGGGCGGGGCTATTGCTTCCCTATAGGCTGATGCCACTTGGAGATGAGTGCTCTGCCTAAGACAGATGACTTCTGAAGTATGAGGAATGACTCAGCACAGGGATCCTGGCAGCTGTGCCTTCAGTTGTCTCCCCAGAGCCACCAATCTTAGAGTCTCTCAAGTATCTCTAGTCCACTCTGCCTTCTCCCTGCCGGAGCCCAGAGTAAGTGGCTGCAAACAAAATTTTGTGTGTTGGCTCTTTAAGAAGCTCTCTGCATCTCCAGCTGTCTCTCCCTGAGGGATGGAAACCCTGCTGCTTTTCACAGCTGGATGTTGTCTGGGTTCCTTTACCAGCTCTGATGCTTTAGGCTGGGGAGCCCAGCTTGGGGTTTAGAACACACACCTCTCAGGGTGAACCTCCCACCTCCTGAAATATCCCTCCAGCACTCAGCTGCCATCCATGGGAGCCCAGCCAGCCCCCAAGAAGACATTTTCAAGCAAGCAAGAAAACAATTTCATGAAGCTGTGGGAGCAGAAACCAGGTCACAGGGAATTAAGGCTGTGAGGACATGGTTTCTACATAATAAATGTCTAGACATTTATTCTGGAATTTACTGGAGATAGAGAGATGAGGAGGGAAAAGACAAGGTAGAAGACAAGGCAAGACTATCATTCCATCCTGAGGGCATTTACACATATTCTTTCTACTACTTGGAATGCTTTTCCACCAGATGTCATATAGCTTGTACCTCCTCTTCATTCAGATCTCAATTCAAGTGTTACCTTCTGAAAAACTTACCCTGACACCCCCACCTAAAGCATCCCTACCCCATACTCTAGCACACACTATTATCTCCACTGCATTTCTTAGTACCTAGATTTGTCTTTTGTCGTTCCTGTTCATTGACTTGCTTATTATCTGTTTTCCTCACTAGAGTGGCTCAAGTCCCTTTGTTCTGTCTTGTATACTGTGTCCCTGGTGTCTTCAATAATGCCTTGGAAATGGTTGGTGCTCAAAATAATTGTTGAATAAATGAATGGATGAATGAATCAGTGAATAACTTTAGGTATGGTGAAGAAGAGGAGGGAGTGACAGTAAGAGGAGGGAGTAAATGAAAGAAAATACAGAAAGAAGAAGCAAGACAGGTAATAAGAAAAGAAGAATGCAATAAAATTGAGAAGAGCAAAGCAAGCAAATAAGGAAAAAAGAAAAGAACTTCAGGAAACCAAGGAGTTAAGATCTGCAGCTGATGCCCTGTTGCTTGGTTTATAAACAGAGTGATCAAGGGAAATAGTGCTTAACAAGGATCTTGCTTCTCATTTGCATCCCTTTGTCCATCAAAATCTGACCACAGAAAGAATGCAAAGTACACACTTTGCATTCTTCTTCTGTGTTGAAAACTATTACAAGAATAGCTTGGAACTAGCCCTGAAGGAATAGGAAGGTCAAAAGGCAATCCATTTCTTGTAAATAAATAATAATGAATTACCATGTTTGAATATATTCAGGATCCCACTGTGGCCTGGTGTGCCACTCTCAATTAAAGTCTCTTGGTGACAGCCCAGAACCTGGGGTGCTGAAGTTCCTTACTGTATGCCCAACCATCATTTGCCATTTTAATTCTGGAAAATTACTGCCTTCTCTCCATTTATTCTCTTTCTGGCTCTGAGACTCCTACTAGAATCCTGATTCTTAACTTTTCCTTGTTTTCTTCCAAAGATTTATCCCTCTGAAACACTTTCTGGGAGAGTCCATTGACTGACTCCTCCAGGCCACTAATTCATTCCTTAGCTGCATTCATTCTGTTGCCCAGCTTATCCATTGATAATACATTCTTCATATTTTACAATAAATTTTTCATGCCCAAAATCACCAAATACTTCTTCAGAACTTCTTGTTCCTATTTTATGTTCTTAAGATATTTGCAGGGGCAAGGAAGATGGTGTTGGGGTAGGAGGGAGCACATTCCACTTTCTCCTACACACGGGAGAAAATCCTAGTCAATCTGCAGAGTAGAAGAGCAAACAGCCACCAGTACCTCGGCATATATGAAAATAAAAGACCAAAAATTGTAGCAGACACTGAAAATCCAGATGCTAAGGAGAGTGCTTCAGGACAATAAGGTCCCAGGGACCATCATGGGGACCAGTGTGGCTACAGCCCCAGGCCCAGTACACACTGGGTCTGCCATAGAGTCCTTCGGAGAGAGCCAGGGCAACTGCTCCCTCCCCAGCCAAACAAGATCTGAGCAACACCGGGAGAGACCTGGTTGCTTGAAGTTGCAGAGAAGGGAATAAGGTCTAAGTGGCAAACACACAGGCTCTGTGAGCACCCATGGAGTCTGTGGAGGCCAACAGAGTTGAGAGTCACGCAGTGACAGGCCCTGACCACAACAGTCACTGGTATGGCTGGAGAATTGGTCTGTGGGAGAGGCAAGACCTCTGTATGGAGCAGCAGGCTTCAGTAGGAGTAATTTCTCAAAAAGAAAAAGTGAAAAGACAGACACTGTTTGGGGAATTCTCCTGCAGCATTCGCTTCGGCCTCCCTGCCACCCAGCCGGACAGCAATCCTGAGGTAGCACAGAAGGTTGTGCAGAAGACCCTGAGCACCCCCACAGCACTGGGTAGGGTGTTCACCCACCAGACCAAGGCAGCCTGGTTGAGCATGCGCACTAACCCCAGCCCGCAGCAGTAATCCTGGGGAAAGGACTGGATCCCAGTCCCAAGGCACTGAGGAGAGGCACCAGGATAGCTCAGAGGAGAGTGCTCACAAGGCTGACTGAATGCAGATCAGGAAGAAAGAAAAGCCACACCAATCGCCCCTCAGTCTGCTGCAGCCAGCAAGACCAGAAAAACCAGTTTGGCCACTTTGAAACCAAGAGGCTTTTTAATTTTATTCTATTATTTTTAATTTTTAATATTTTTTTTATCTTTCAGCTCTACTTTCATCTCTTTCTGTCATTCTTCTTTTATTCCATCTTCCTTTCTTTCCAATTTTATCTCTTCTTCCTTCCTTCTTCTGCCTGTTTTTTCTTAATACCTACAAGTGAGGGAAAAAACCCCAAAAACCTAGAACTTTGAAAAGACTGAAAGAAGGGGCATCACAACAGCTGAGACAGTGAGACAAACTTCACTTTCCTATTACACAGAACCAGCAAGTTATTGTATATTTGTATTATTATTACTTTCATTATTCTTACATCTTTTATTTTAACAGTATTTTTTCTATTCTACCTCTTTCTGTATAGTCTGCTTTGCATGGCTGGTTACATTGTATTATTTGATGGGTTTCCCCTGATCTCTCTTTTATAGTGTATTCTAAATTTACTTTCCTTCACTTCACTTGTGTCCCATTAGTACACTACTCAAGGTCCTATGCTCCCTATTCTTCTCATCCAGATCACATAGATTGTGTCATATGATTGTTGCTCTAATATTACTGTAAATAATAGCTGCTCCATACAACTGTAAATATTTCACAACACCCCTCCCGGATGTTAGCCCACTTCACAGTTTCCTGAACTCTATTACTATAGTGGTTAACTCTATTCTCTCACACCCTCACCTACTTACTATACTTTACTCTCACCTATCTTTAGAATCTGACTTCCCACAATCTCACTACTTTCTAGATCCAACTCACAAACCTTCCCTCCCAAACAAGAGTCTTATCTTCTTTCCATCATTTCTAAAAATCAGATAGTTGAGTGGAATATCAGTTAACATTATACATACACAAAGGATCTCCTATCTCTTCTCTACCAGCTGCTACTATAAATATCATAGAATACACTCGTGCTGTCCTAAACCATTTTGTCTTCCCCCTCCAACTCATCACAAAAAAGAGTAGGTGGAAGCAGTGAACACCAGGATACCCACTGGAAGAGGAAACCCAACAACAAAGAAACCACCAACAGATAACAACAAAAGAAGGAGAAGGAGGTAGTGGAAACCACACAAATCTAATCCAGGACCTATCTGGAAATACAATTAAATAGTGGAGAAACTACCCAGTACAAACAACTGAACAACAGCAAGAGAGAATCCACAAAGCCTTGTACAAATGGAAGAACCAACTTCAACACAACCTGCCCTCACCAGCACAACAAAATACAAAACGTGGAGGACAGAAAGACCTTCAGCTAAGCAGCTGGTGGGAAGGACCCACAAAAGAAAGACCCAACAACAATCAAAACCCAAAGACAAACACCGAGCCAACATTAATGACAGCCCAGGACCAGTGAGCCCAGGAGATCAAGGAGATGGCACCACTGAATCTCACAGGTATTCTACCACAGAAGTTCACACCATAAACCCAGGAAGCCAGAACAGATCAATTTTAGAAGCTGAAGCTAACAAGAAGAGTCTCACAAGCAATGGGAAAACAAAGAAACAATCCCCAAATGAAATGTAAGGAGGAAGCCTCAAAAACAATGCTTAGTGAAATAGAAGCAAGTCAACTATCAGATATTGAGTTCAAAACAATAGTTATCAGGAAGCTAAATGAGCTCACAATGAGCTACCAGAAACTACAGGGAAACTACAATTAACTCACTGCAAACTATATCAACATGAAAAAGGAAATAGAAACTATCAACAAGGGCCAAGAGGAAATGAAGAACACAATTTCTTAACTGAAGAACACTGTAGAAGGTATGACAAACAGGATTGATGAAGCAGAAGATTGGATCAGCAAGCCAAAGGACCAAGTAGAAAAAAAACACCAAGAAAGAGCAAGAAAAGGAAAAGAGGCTCAGGAAGAATGGAGAGGGACTAAGAGAAATGCAAGACAACATGAAAGGTAATAATATCCGTATAATAGGGATACCAGAAGGAGAAGAAGAGCACGGGATAGAAAACCTATTTGAAAAAGGAAGGATGGAAAACTTCCCTAATTTGATGAAATAAAAACCCACACAAATCCAGGAAACACCTAGGATCCCAATCAAGAGGAACGCAAAGAGGCCCACTTCAAGACACATCAAAATTAAAAGGGCAAAATACCAAGACAAAGAGAGAATCTTAAAGGCAGCAAGGGAGAAACAGGAAGTAACATACAAGGGAGCCCAAATAAGTCTAGCAGCTGACTTCTCAATGGAAACACTTCAAGCCAGAACAGAATGGCAAGATATATTCCAAGTAATGAGAACCAGAGGCCTGCAACCAAAGCTACTTTCCCCAGCAAGGCTGTCAATCAAAATAGAAGGCCAAATAAGGAGCTTCCCAGACAAAAGAAGTCTAAAAGAATACACCTCCACCAAACCAGCTCTGCAAGAGATATAAAGGTGTTGCTGTAAGGAAAGGAAGGAAGAGAGAGAGAGAGAGAGAGAGAGAGAGAGGAACAGAGGTACAAAAATGGCAGTGAATAAGTATCTATCAATAATAACCTTAAATGTAAATGGATTAAATGCTCCAATCAAAAGACATACAATAGCTTAATGGTAAGAAAGCATGACCCACACATATGCTGCCTACTAGAGACCCATCTCAGAACAAAAGATCTACACAGACTGAAGGTGAAGGGCTGGAAACAAATATCCCAAGCAAACAGACAGGGAAAAAAAAAAGCCAGGGTAGAAATGCTCATATCAGACAAAATAGACTTCCAAAAAAGGGCCATAAAGAGAGACCCAGAAGTTCACTACATAATACTCAAGGGAAGAATCCACCAAGAAGACATAAACATTGTAAATATATATGCACCCAACATAGGAGCACCAAATACATAAAGAAAATCTTAGAGGACTTCAAGATATTGGCAGCAACACAATTATAGTAGAGGATTTTAACACCCCACTGTCAAAAATGGGCAGATCTTCCAAACAAAATATCAACAAAGATATTGTGGCATTGAACAATGCCCTAGAGGAAATGGACTTAACTGATATATATAGAGCCCTTCATCCCAAATAAGCTAAATACACAGTCTTTACAAATGCACATACAACATTTTCAAACATAGACCACATGATAGGACACAAAACAAACTTTAACAATTTCAAGAAAATTGAAATCATATCAAGCATTTTCTCTGACCACAAGGGACTAAAACGAGAAACCAACTCCAAAGAAAAAACCCAAAACATTCAAAATCATGGAGATGGAATAGCATGCTATTAAACAATGAATGGGTCAAGAATGAGATTAGGGAAGAAATGAAAAAGTTTCTGGAACCAAATGAAAATGAACTGACAAGAACCCAAAACTTATGGGACACAGCGAAGGCAGTTCTGAGAGGGAAGTTCATAGCAATACAGGCACACCTAAAAAAGATAGAAACATTTCAAACAAACAAATTAACCCTATGCCTGCAAGAACTCAAGGGACAACAACAAAGACAGCCCAGAGCAAGTAGAAGGAAGGAAATAACCAAGATCAGAAATAATTAAATAACATAGAGACTAAAAGCACAATTCTAAGGATCAATGAATCCAGGAACTGGTTCTTTGAAAAGATAAGCAAAATTGGCAAGCCTTTAAGTAGGATCATTAAGAAAAAAAGAGAGAGGACCCAAATAAACACAATCAGAAATGAAAGAGGAGAGATTACAACTGATACCACAGAAATACAAAGAATTGTAAGAAATTACTATTAAGAACTGTATGCCAAGAAATTTGAAAACTTAGTGAAATGAACAAATTTCTAGAAAAATATAATCTTCCAAAACTCAATAAAGAAGCAAAAAGCCTGAACAGACCAATAACAGCAGATGAAATTGAAGCAGTAATCAAAGAACTCCCAACACACAAAAGCCCTGAACTGGATGGTTTCACAGGAGAATTCTACAAAGCATTTACAGAAGAGCTAACCCCTATCCTGTTCCAAAATACCCAAAATGATGGAAGACTCACAAACACTTTTTATGAAGCCAGCATCATCCTAATCCCAAAACCAGATAGAGACACAACAAAGAAAGAAAACTTCAGGCCAATATCCCTGATGAACATAAACACTAAAATCCTCAACAAAATATTGGCAAACTGCATCCAGCAATACATTAAAAAAATCATACACCATGACCAAGTGGGATTCATCCCAGGGATGCAAGGATGGTACAATATTTGCAAATCAGTAAATGTAATACATCACATAAACAAAAGCAAACACAAAAATCACATGATCATATTAATAGATGTGGAAAAAGCATTTGATAAGGTACAGCACCCATTTGTGATAAAAAAAAACACTCAGCAAAGTGGGAACAGAGGGAGCCTTCCTCAACATAATAAAGGCCATGTATGAGAAACCTACAGTCAACATCATACTCAGTGGACAAAAACTAAAAACTTCCCCATTAAGATCAGGAACAAGACAAGTTTGTCCCCTTTCACCACTTCCACTCAACATTGTCATGGAAGTTTTAGTCACAGTGATCAGACAAGGAAAGGAAATAAAAGGCATCCAAATTGGAAAGGGGGAAACAAAACTGCCATTGTTTGCAGATGACATGATAGTGTACAAAGAAAATCTTATAGACTCTGCCAAAAACTGCTCAACCTAATAAATGAATTTGTCAAAACAGCAAGAGCCAAAGTCAATATCCAGAAATCAAAGGCATTATTGTATATCAACAATGAAACAGGAGAAGCATTAATCAAGGGAAAAAAACCCATTAGATATAGCAAAAGGAAAAATAAAATGCCTCAGAATAAAGTTAAGCAAAGAGGTAAAAGACAGGTACAGAAAACTACACAACACTGAAGAAAGAAATTAAGGAAGAGACAAACAAATGGAAAGACATTCTGTGTTCATGGATAAGAATTAACATCATCGAAATGTCCATACTATCCAAAGCAATTTACAGATTCAATGCAATACCTATTGAAGTGTCAATGGCATGTTTCACAGACATAGAACAAACACTTCAAAAATTTATATGAAACCAAAAATGACCCTCAATGGCTGCTGTAATTTTGAGAAGGAAGAGCAAAGTAGAAGGGATCACAATACCTGATACCAAACAGTATTACAAGGCCACTGTAATCAAAACAACCTGGTACTGGCATAAAAACAGATGCATGGACCAATGGAACAGAACAGAGACCTCAGAAATAAACCCAAGTCTCTATGAACAAATAGTATTCAATGAAGGGGGCAGCAACATCAAATGGAGTAAAAATAGCCTCTTCAAAAAATGGTGTTGGGACAGCTGGACAGCTATGTGCAAAATAATATAACTCGAGTACCAACTTACACCATACACAAAAATAAATTCAAGGTGGATAAAAGATTTAAATATAAGCCATGACACCATTAAAGTCCTAGAGGAGAACATAGGCAGGAAAATCTGAGATATTTCATGCAGCAACATTTTTACTGATATGTTCCCTAGGAACATAAAGTAAAGAATAAACAAATGGGATGTCATCAAAATAAAAACTTCTGCATGGCTAAAGAAAACAGTATTAAAATAAAAAGAGAACCAACTGTATCAGAACACATATTTGCCAGTGATACCTCAGACAAGGGCTTAATCTCCAAAATATATAAAGAACTCACATGACTCCACTCTAAGAAGACAAACAACCCAATTAAAAAATGTGCAAAGGACTTGAACATACACTTCTCCAAGGAGGACATACAGAAGATTCAGAGACACATGAAAAGATGCTCAGTATCACTAGCCATCAGAGAGATGCAAATTAAAACCACAATGAGAGACCACTTCACACTGGTCATAATGGTCATCATAAATAAAGCAGCAAACAACAAGTGTTGGAGAGGTTGTGGAGAAAAGGGAACCCTAGTGCACTGTTGCTGGGATTTCAGACTGGTACAACCACTGTGGAAAACAATATGGAATTTCCTCAGAAAACTAAAAATGGATCTTCCTTTTGACCCAGCAATTCCACTGCTAGGATTATATCCTAAGAATCCTGAAACACCAATTCAAAAAAACCTATGCACCCCAATGTTCATAGCGGCACAATTTACAATAGCCAACTGTTGGAAGCAACCTAGATGCCCATCAGTAAATGAATGGATCAGAAAACTATGGTACATTTACACATTGGAATTCTATGTAGCAGAAAGAAAGAAGGAGCTCCTACTCTTTGCAACAGCATGGATGGAACTGGAGAGCATTATGCTAAGCGAAATAAGCCAGGTGGTGAAAGACCAATACCATATGATCTCAACTTCAACGGGAATCTAAACAACAAAACAAACAAACAAACAAGCAAATGATAACCAAAGACATTGAAATAGAGAACAGGCTGACAGTGACCAGAGGTGAGAGGGGAGGGAACTTCAGGGGAAAGGGGGAAGGGTTTACAGGAACAAGTATAAAACACACATGGACAAAAACTAGGGGGAAGTAGAAATGGGAGGGAGGTGGGGAGAGCTGGGGTCATGGGCTGGTATGGGAATAAAATGGAAAAACTGTACTTGAACAACAATTAAAATTAAAAAATAAAAAATAATATCCTCAATTATCTGGAAATATTATTGCTTTAGTCTTCCCTTTTTAACTCTGCATCTGTGTGAGGCTAGATTTTCCTTACCTGTTTCATTCAAAACAGTGTACTTCAATGCTTTGCAGAGCACATAAGGGGATCCAGATCTTTTCTATTAAAGTCATACATTAAAAGATTTGCAAAAATATATAATACAACATCACTCATTAATAAATTTTTTGGTTTGAGCAAACACTCAACTTATTTGTGATATTATTTTATCTTTATAAAAATATTTTATTTGTATCAATATGCAATGAGTTAGTTATTTTTGTTGGTGTTAAATGAACAAATAGATAAAAACTAAAATGTTTTCTGTCTTAATTTCTAATATGGTCAAATTTTCCAGGTATAATCCATACAAACAAATTTCTTTAAGATTGTAAAGGGATCCTAAGGTCAAGGTTTGAGCACTCCTGGTCTAGTCCTGGTAGATGCTGCTATCTACCCACCATGTCATGAGCTGCCAATGGTACAGCTGAAACTTTGGAGACAGCCCAGATAAGAACCATGAAAGTCACACTGGATTGTTACATAAATGAGAAATAAATCTTCATGTGTTAAGCCACCAAGACATGGAGCTTTTATGTGGCACAGCCTAGCAGAGCATGCCTAACAGATACACTCAGATCTGTGTTTCAGGGAGATCATTTTGGCAGCACTGTGCAGGGTTGGACTGGGGTGGGGATGACAATTCAGGGTGAGACTGAAAACAGGGAAGTGACTTCTAGAGTTGTTTCCATGGTTCATTGTTATAGGAGATCATTCTGCATGGTGTGGGCACAGTTCCTACTTGGAAAGACCAGTGGAAAGCAAGGTCCAGTACACAGAACCTATGCCCACAGATAGGTTTTTCCATGGGGAATCAGGCCTGCATTGTACCTAGGCCACTTTGAGACTTGATTTTTGCTAAAATTCCCTCACCCTGAATTGAGGCAGCAAATATTTACTGCATATTTTTAAAGTAACTTCTTAAAATTTATGCTAAACCTTTCAAGGATGAGTGTAACCAGGTCAACCACTTTTCCCTTTACATTTGCAAATATCTTTCTTTTTTGATGTAATTAGCAACATCCTCACCTTTGTTTTCTGTAAAAAGTAACCACCTAAAGCAAACCTGTGCATAGTAAATGAGGACTGTCCTCATTGTAATGTGCCCAGAAAAGCAATAAAAGCTTGTCAAGGCAAGCATCAGGGTGCTGTTCCCTTGAGAGAGTGGCTGTGCTGTTCCTTTTCCTCCACAGGACTTGGTAGCCTGTGTGAATTTGTCTCATCTCAGCCACAATGCCACAGACACTTCTTGCTGGTATCTGCATCACATTGTAGCATCTGACCTGACACTAGGGTAGAGAGTTACATAGAGGAATGGACAGGTATATATTTCAAAGACAGAGTTAGGTGCATAGGTTGCTGATTATGGGAGCAGAAGGAAGAAGAAGGCCATCTTAACTGGTTTGGGCCCTGGGGAATTGGGTTTTGGTCCCTGAGGAATTGGTGAAGTCACTTACAAGATTTGTGCTCAGTGTGCCAAATAAAAATTTTGTGTTTTACAGAGAGAGGAAGTGATTGTTTCATTTTGGACATTTGAATATGAGATGCCGATGGGTCATCCAGACAGAGATAAGAATTGCAAGTAGTATATATGGCTCTTACTATGTGCTTCACACGATTTTAGGCACTAAACATATGAACTTCCTTAATAGATACAATAATCTTATGAATAAGGTACTCATATCGCTATGTTATAGTTAGGGAAACTGAAGCACGAGAGTGATTTGTCCAAGTGTCACCCAGCTAGTAAGTGACAGCTTTGTGACTGAGACCTGAGTGCTTGGCCTCCACCATCTGTGCTCTTAGGCATTAAATTATTCTACCTCTTGATGCTCAATAACCTGTTAACAGTCTGAATCCTGGGTCCAAAGAAAGCTCTGCATTGTTCCAGACATTAGATTGTATCTTTGTAAATTCCACCAGCAAGTCACTTATCTCAGGATAATAATTTTCACTCTTTCCCTCTGTGTGGTCACTTTGGGAGCCACAGGATTGAGCAAAGCCACTAAAGTATTTGACCTGATGACCCATCTGAAGGTGTGGCAGTTCCTCTTAGAATTTACCACTACACAGGAGATTCCAACCTCTCACAAGCATGGCTCACAGAGCCATACCTTTAAAATAAACAGCAGATGTCTGTGAAAGGAGACGAAGTTGCCACTAGGGTTTTCCAAAGAACTGCAGGGTTCATTTAGGCTGAGATGGCTTCTGGACTCCAGTGCACTGCGTCACACAGCCCTGGAGGGCATCATGCATGTTGTCGTCTGTGAATGGTGCCCTCTGGGGTTACTCTGTGTACTGATGTACCTCATTCTCACCCACTGCCTGTGGATTGCTTTTAAGTTGGTATGTCTACATTTGGCATCACTTCTTCTGTCAAGTTGACTATGATTAGCTCCTCCATTCTGCTCTTACCTGATCAAACAGGGTTTGGAATCTAACATATGCTGCTATCAAATCCAAGCGAGGAGCTGATGGGCACCATCCCTCCCAGTTTAGGAGGCAATATAGGGGAAGTAAAAAGAGCATCCCAAGAGCTTAGTATCACCTCACGTTTTCTCTAATCCCCATCGTGAACAGCTCTGTTATAGCCAGAATGAAATCCATGAGCTTTGTTTCTAAACATATCACAGTATCTTTGATTTGCGGCCCAATTCAACTCAGGACAGCAGCTCTTTCACAGTAAATGTGAAATAGGCAGATAGAAGTACCAGGATATCTCATTGAAACAAAAGTTTCTTCCTTTCAGATTCAGATCCATATGTGTAACATACTTTCTATGTTTCAGACCCTTTCATAACAATTTCTTAAAGTAATTATTTGAATTCCAGATGTTAACTACCTAGGTGTGCCTAAAACTTTTGGCATGCAGTATTGGGGTCATCTAGTTCTTTGAAATTTAAATAAAACTGGTGTTAGTCTTGTAAACATCAGAGTTCCAGGAGGAAAGGAGTGGCATCCTCTTTTCACAGAGATGTGGGCAGGATTAAGGAGGTGACAAGAGGTGGTACAGCACCCAGGAAAACCAACAGTGGAGGGTCATTACGATCCTGAGGCCTGAGGGGGAACAGGGGGGAAGCAGAAGCAGGGTTAGCAGAACCTGATAGCCCTAGAAATGGGAGGGGCCAGCCAGTCAGGAGTGGCAGTGGTCACACCAGAGCCCAGCTGGGGGCCAGGAGTAGGTACCCTACTTTCTTTCCTCTCACACTCCCTGAGGTCTTGTCACCTCCCACTGGCTGCTTCCATCTCAGAGGCAGAGGGTGAGGGATATCTGGTGATTTAATCTGTGGAGGTTATTACCCCCACTGGCCATAGAGCAGAGTAGTGAAGGGTGTGACACAGAACCAGCACCAATTTTGATTCCATATACAGTGGAAAACCCAATTTGTCTAGAAGTTCTTAGGGGACTTATGCTCAGAGCAGGAAAAGAGACCCAGAAAAAATTAGGTTATACTGCCATAACAGAAACTTCTACATCTTAACAGTGGCTTAAGCTAACAAACATTTATTGCTGCCATGCATGTTGCTGAGGGCTCTGCTCCATATGGTAACTCAGGGGCCAAATCTAATGGTGCTCTGCCTTCTGGTAAATTCTCAGAGGAACATGAAGCCTTCTCAGGACTAAGGACAGAAGAATTGCATGTGTGCTTTTCATGGCTTCATTGTGAAAGTGATGACCATCATCTCCACTCATATTTTATTGGTCATCTTTTATTTTCTAATGTTAGTTCTCTACCCTACTTGAGATCTTGACCTTTCTCTTTTGAATTTCTCCCCTCTTTTTATTAGCTGACTCAACACTACATTTCTGTTTATTTCCTATTCAAAAATTTTTAGTTATTTCTGGTTTTATTACACTAGACTAACCTGGCTTTATTTAGAATGTCTCACTGCTTCTTGGCCTTTTGGCTAAGACCAAGTATGGTGTTTAGAATGTCTCATTTAATAAGCCAAAATACCTATTAAAGTCTATTATTTTTTTAAAAAATCATTTTTATTATTATTCTATTACATTTGTCCCAATTTTACTCCATTTGCTCTTCTCCACCCAACCCACCCTCTACTCCCACAGTCAATTCTCACACTGATGTCCATGTCTGTGGGTCATTCATGCAGGTTCTTATGAAAAGATAGGTTAGTTATCTTCTTGAGAGGAATTTTGAAATCAACTTTTAAAGAAATTCATTTTTTCTTGATATATAATTTCTCCACTTAAAAAGTGACAACACTGAGAATCAGAGAAGGGGGTGACTTACCCATGGTCACATAGGATTTGACTCTGATTTCCTCTCTATGCCCATAATTATTTTCTTCATCTTACATCACCTCCCTCCCTGTATTCTCTTCCCTTAATACCCTCTGCCTGGCTTTCCTTTAATCTTGTGCAGTTCAGCTCTGCATGTAAAGAAGCCAACACCTCAGTGAGAATCATTAATTTTAAGAAGCTTTATTTCAGTGACTCCGAAGATAATTTCTAAAAATAGCTGCATTGCCTGCAAAGCACAGTTAAAATCAACTTATTTTGTGATCAGGCCTTCCAAAGATGGGAAGGTGTCCTGAGACTGTAAATGCTTCTGCAGCTGTGACAAATTTCCCTCGTGGATAGGAATGCAGTAAATAATGACTTCTCAGAGACATCCTTTGGGCTCAGAACTGGGTGTCGGTATAGATGCTTGGAGATTCCCAGGTAGGCCTGGGATTTTCCAAGAAGAGAACATGTATCATTTTTCATGAAGGCAGGAGTGGAGTGGGGCAAGAGGTTTCTGAAGACCTCATTCCTGGGGTTATTGGCATTTAAAAAGTCCATAAATATGTTCTCCATGTATGAAGATTTCTAATAATATTGTTAATATCCTTTAGCCTCTGGAGGAGATGTCCCAATTAGCATAGGTTCAAAGTCAAAAAGAAATTAGCATTAGGCTGTAAGTGGGCACAGTTCCTGTTTCTTCTATTCCCCACTTTGGCTCATAGAGGAAGGTAGTTCTGTTGATGTTTCTGCTTTCAAAGCAGTGTGGGAAGGAAGCTTAAGTGCTTGGGCAGGCTAGGCTTATATGCTCACTGGGCATAACAGTGGGCCTTCTGACATTCTCTCTCCCCCTCTCCCTATCCCTTTATCTCTCTCCTGGCTTCCCTCTGTCTCCCTTTCCTTTATTGGATCTGTCTGCTCCCAGGAACAAGCATGGGCATTTCTTTCTCTGTGTGGAGACCAGGCAACCTCTTCTGCATGTATTTCAGCTTCTCAGTTGATAATGGTGGGTAAATCTGGAGCATGCAGGTATTCAAGTGCAGATTTGTAACAGAGGTGTCCACCTCCCTTACAAATAATGTCCATCTTCTCAACTCTGTAATTGAAACAAATTCTGCTCTCAGTCTTTTTTTGATGTTTGTATTTTTTTTCAAATTGGGTAGAATCCATATGGCAATGATTGTTATCCTTCAATTATCAGCACATGGAGGGTTGTCTGGGATGTCCTAAAAACTCCATGAAGGGTCTAGCACTTGGAAAAAAAAGAACAATATATTATTGGGAAAATATATTATTGGTGGGCCCCTACAACCAAGGCTGGCTTTTGGAGGTGGAAGGTTTTAGCACTTGTAAGACTAGTTTGAATGAACCCCAGAGGTCTTTAGTTTGAGTTCCAGCAACTTGTTTTGTAGTCACAGGTGGTTTCAGCAGGTGTGGGTCATATATTTGTAATTTCAGCAGAATTTCAGCCAGCACCCTCAGACTCAGGGCCTGGGGTTAGAAAGAGATTTATTCTAAGGGGTCAAGAATACTTTCCCAAGAATAAAACAAGCAAAATTCTTGTCTTGTTTGGAGATATTAATACTTTTCTTGGGATCAGCCAATGGTTTCCCAGTGACCTTAGGTGACTCTATATTGGAAAAGGCAAAGCCTTAGTAGAGCTAGGGAAACTTGCCTCAATCACATAAGACAAGAGGGCCAGTCTAAGGACTGAGTTGGTGTACTTTGTGCACCTACTCCATGTCCTTAGCTCACCTACAATTTTAGCTTCAGCTTTGGAGGACAGTTTTCATGGACACTGGCAACAGTCTCCTTCAAATATCTGATGTTTATCTCCAGTTTCATGCCTCAGTGTATTTTTCTGAAGTCATGGGACAGCTTGGAAGATCAGGGAAGTTAACAAACCCCAAGACAACCCTCAGTGGCTTGGGGATGGGGAGCAGCGAATAAAAACACCAGCCTCCTGTCCTTCACAGGGATAATTCTGAGGGGCTGTCCTCAATTGGTCACTGGTGAGGTTGAGTCCCAGTGACCCACAGCATGAACCTGCTCAGAACAGCTCTTTAGTGACAGTTACCCCTTCTCTGCCTCACTCTCACCACCACCTCACTGTTGATTCCAGGGTTATGTCTCAATAGGTCTCTGTACCCAAATCCTTGATATTGTTTTTTGGGGAGCCAAGACTAAGACACTAGATTTTCCCCTTGTGTGTTGAGTGTTTGCAGTGCTAAGTATCAGCAAGTGAAAATTCAGTTGCTTTCTTACTTTCCTTCTTTGGTTCCTAATTCAGAGTTAGGCAACTATTAGTGTCAAGTTCAGAGGAAGTAAGAAATAGGTGGTAGAAAGGATTTTAATGGTGCCTTCAAGTAGCTTGAGGAATTAAAAAGTAGCCCAGGAAAAATTTGGGGTAAAAGCATGCAGCAGAGGTCATCCATTTTATTTGAGTTCTGGAGTAAGTGCTTTCACTAGGAGAACTGGAGCTTTGTCTCCCATAGGATTTATTAAAATTTTAGATCTTTGCCAGATGGGTAAGGTTAAAAATAATGACCCTATATTTAATCTTTTAATTCATATTTCTTTGATTATATTGGAGTAGAGCATTTTTCCTTGTATTCATTCGTCATTGTTATGTTTCTCTGTAAGCTGCACATTCCATAAGTTATTTTTAAGTATTTTTTATTGATTATGCTATTACAGTTTTCCCTCTTCCACCCTGACCCCCAACCTTCCAGTATCCACCTCCTCCCCTGCTTAGTTCATGTCCATGGGTTGTACATATAAGTTCTTTTGGTCCTCTGTTTCCTATACCATTTTATATCTCTCTGCATCTAATAAAATAAAAAATAAAAGTGTTCTATAATGAAACTATATCATTATTTGGAAGATCTGCATAACTCAGTGAACCACTATTTTTCAGATGACCAATGGGTGATGTTGCAAAATCATGCAAGTAAGTGATCCATCACACTGTGAGACCAACCAAAGTATCTTAATGTGAAGAGAAAAATCTCTTCAACATGAGGTGTGTGCTCTCTCTAAGGACAACCACCACACCTTGGTCTGGGCAAAGGTGGTTTGTGCATACATTCCATCTGATCACACAATAATAAAGGGATAGTGCTCAAGGCTCAGGATTTAATAAAATGAGTAACTTCTACTATTCTATCAAGAACATTTGTAAGTGAAACTGGAATTCTTCCTTTTAATACAAGTGTGTAACAGTGAAGAACAGAGTGACTATTGAACTAGTTTGATACCACTGTCTTCATTCATGCTGAGCGCCAGTTTTGTTATGAAGTGGTTTTAGTTTTGGTATGAAGTGGTTTTGAGTTTAGTTTTACTATAAAAGTCACTTCAAAGATAGGCAAGATGGCAGAGGAGTGAATGGAAGCCACACTAGCCTCCTCCCAGTGTAATCTGGAATTACAACTAAATTGTGGAGAAAGCACCAGGAACAAACAACTGAACAATAGTGATGCAGAAGCCTTGTAACCTCAGACAGGCAGAAAAATCAGCTTCAGTACAACCTCACCAGTAAAGAGTGTGGTGGACACTTGAGAACACTGCCTAGGCACCCACAGGCAGCAGTACCAGAGAGATAATTAAGCAACCAGTAGGATCCCGCTGAGAAGTGTGGGGTCTAAACCCTAAACTGCAATCCCTAGCCTATGGCACCAGAGACCAAAGAGTACACAGAAAACCAACAGCAAAAGCAGCAGGGTTGCTCTCTGCAAGAGATGGATGGTTGGAGAAGGAAAGAATCATTTAAAGGGCCAATGTACAAATTCTCATTTGTGGCTACTTACCCTGGGCTCCAGCAAAGGTCAGAGCAGACTGGGCTAGGAACAGCTGAGGCAAGAATGGGGATGGAAGCTTTGGGGAGAGAACTGAGAGTACAGGCTTGGATCCCAGTGTTGAGTCATTCCCCATATGGCAGCAGCCATCTTGCTCAGACAGACCACTCCCCTTGAGCTATGACAGCCTGAGAGGAAACAAAAGCTCAGACCCCAGGAGAGACTCTGCCCTGGCTCTGTGGTGCTTAAGCCTGACTGCTGAGTCCAGAGTGACTAGATTAGCAACAAATGGAGACAGCCACAGACAGTAGATCACTAGCAGTCTGTGAGCAGGCTTCCTAAGGTCAGACAGAGTCAACATCTCACAACCAGAGGCAGATCCAGAATGAAAAAACAGTGGTAAATAATAGAGACTATCCAGATGAAATCCACTGTGGTCTTTTCCATGATTTACAATATTTTCTTTCCTGTATAGCTCTTTAACAATCATTTTTTCCATCAAATTTGTGCATATTAAATCACTAGATTTATACTATAGTTTATTTCTTTTCTTTATTATAATAGTCTTAATCTCTCTACACCCTTATTAATACTGGTTCATTTGCTGTTGATAGTGGAATTGCAGGTGGGGAGTTATTTTTGTGGATGTGGGTTTGTTTCCTGGGCTTTGTGGTTTTGTTCTGGAGCAACTGCACAACAGCATGCAACACATGATAAATGGAGTGACACTCAACCAACCAGCTCAAAGGAAGGACACACCTAAGAAAGACCCAACAACAATCAAAACCCAATTCCATCCAGGTAGCCAACATAAACGGCATAAAGAGCATGTCAAGAGCATCAAGTCCAAGAGATCGAGGAAATTACATGACAAAACCTCACAGGTCTCCTAGCATAGAGGTTCACACGATGAACTGACGGAGTCAAAACAGATCAGTTTAAGAAGCAGAAGCAAACAAGAAGAATCTCACAAATAATGGGAAGACAAAGAAACAACCCCAATCAAAACGAAAGGAGGAGTCCACAGAAAGAATGCTAAATGAAATAGAGGCAAGTTGAGGATCAGATATTGAGTTCAAACCAATGGGTATAAGGAAGCTCAGTGAGCTCAGTAAGAATTGCCAAAAACTGCAGGGAAGCTATGAGGAACTAACTGCGAATGACACCAGTATGAAAAATGACATAGAAACTATCAGCAAGTGCCAAGAGGAAATAAAGAACACAATTTCAGGACTTCTGGTCATGATGGAGGCGTAGGTAGATACACTGTGCCTCCTTGCACAACCAAAAGAAGGAAAACAACAATTTAAATACAAAACAAAAAACAACAACAATCAGGACTGACAGAAAATTGAACTGTACAGAAGTCCAACAACCAAGGAGTTAAAGAAGACATTCATCGAGACCTATAGGAGGGGCAGAGTCAGGCAGCCAGGGCAGAGAGGGCTGGTGGCAAAGCGGCAGCTGGTGGACCCAGCAAGGTGGTGGATTGTGGCGCAGCATGCAAGGCAGCTGGTGGACCAGACGGACACACTTTTGCATGCAGATAAACCAGGCGAAACTGGGGAGCAAGACAGACCACGCAACCCAGGGTGCCAGCGCGTGGAAATAAAGCCTCAAATCACTGGTTGAAAACACCTGTGGAGATTGACCTGCGGGGAGAAACTCACAGCCTCACAGGAGAGTTGACTGGAGAGACTCACAAGGTCCTAGAACATACACAAACCCACCCACACAGGAATTAGCACCAGAAGGGCCCAATTTGCTGGTGGGAAGTGGGGGAAGTGACTGAAATCCAGCAGAGAGTGGAGCAAGTTCCATTGTTCCCTCTTGGAACCCTGCCCCACATACAGCATCACAAAACAATAATGTGGGTTGCCCTATCTTGGTGTACACCTAAGGCTCCGCCACTCACTATGTAACAAATGCGCTGAGACAAAAAAGGGGGGGGGGGACCTAAACGAAAGAACAGATAAAAGCTCCAGAAAAAATACAACTGAGTGACAAAGAGGTAGCCAACCTGTCAGGTGCACAATTCAAAACACTGGAGATCAGGATGCTCACAGAATTTCCTGGAGGAAGAAAGAAACAACCAATCAGAAAAGAATGAAGCAATAAGAATTTTAAAAAACTGAGGAGAGGCTTAGGAACCTCCAGGACATCTTTAAACTTTCCAACATCCGAATTATAGGGGTACCAGGAGGAGAAGAGGAAGAGCAATAAGTGGAAATGTTATTTGAACAAATAATAAAGGAGAACTTCCCCAATCTGGCAAAGGAAATAGACTTTCAGGAAGTCCAGGAAGCTCAGAGAGTCTCAAAGAAATTGGACCCAAGGAGGAACACACCAAGACACATTATAATTACATTAGCCAAGATTAAAGATAAAGAGAGATCTTAAAAGCAACAAGAGGAAAGGAGAGAGTTACCTACAAAGGAGTTCCCATCAGACTGTCAACTGATTTTTCAAAAAAGACATTACAGGCAAGAAGGGACTGGAAAGAAGTATTCCAAGTCATGAAAGGCAAGGACCTTCATCCAAGATTGCTCTATCCACCAAAATTTTCATTTAGAATGGAAGGGCAGATAAAGTACTTCTCAGATAAGGTCAAGGTGAAGGAGTTCATCATCACCAAGCCTTCATTATATGAAATATTAAAGGGATTTGTCTAAGAAAAAGAAGATAAAAAACTTCTATAGTAAAGTGACAATAAACTCACAATTATTAACAAACACACCTAAAACAAAAACAAAAACAAACTAAGAAAACTAGAACAGGAACAGAACCACAGAAATGGAGATCACATGGAGGGTTAGCAACAGGAGAGTGGGAGGAGGAGAGAGGGGGGAAAGGTACAGAGAATAAGTAGCATAGATGGTAGGCAGAAAATAGACAGGGAGGCGGCAAGAATAGTATGGGAAATGTAGAAGCCAAAGAACTTATGGCACATAGACATGAACTAAATCAGGGAATGTGGGTGGGAGAGGTTGTGCAGGGTGGAGGGGAATGAAGGGGGAGTAATGGGACAACTGTAATGGCATAATCAATAAAATATATTTTAAAAAAATGAAATCCATATCAGTGGCCTCTTGTCTTGAAAACCCTGGAGAATATCAAGAGTCCAATGGAGTTTTTAAGATTCCCTCAACTGCAGGTTCCTTCATGTGACCTTCCTGTGAACAGAAATGCTTAAAGTTGGTGTTGCCTAGTAATCTCTTTTTGTAGTTAATTGGGAGAGCCATCATTGTCAGTCAGTGCCTTGCATGCTGCCTTTTATATACTCTTGCTGTCTTCAGACCTCTCCTCCAGGCATCTTGCTCAGGCTGATGAGGACCTCGTTCCTGCCTCTGCTCAGGACAACCTTACTTTCAAACCCTAATGAAACACTGTTCTCACATCCTGACATGTTGACTCCATGGACATTTAAACTCTGACATATATTTGAGAGTTTGGCAAGCAATGTTCCTCTCTCTCAATCAGTCATCTCTATCTCAGTAAATCTCAAAATCTCTCTCTCCACGTCTCTATTCTATCTAAGTCTTTCTCTGTATGTCTCTATTTTTATCTCTGTATTTGACCTTTTCCTACTCCTGCTACTCCATTCCTCTTTATCCTCCCCTCTCTTTCCCTCTAGTCTCTTCTTTTCTCTCTTTACACTCACACATGCATACAAAAATGTTCACACTTTTCCATTAATAAATAATAAATACAAAGCATTATTTTAGTTCAATTTATGGTGGGCTAATTTTTTTAAATTACTAGTATAAATAATCAGTGCTAAATAAAACTAACAACAGCTAAAACTGCATACAACAAACCTTGTAATTGACTACAAACTGACAGAAGAATCAAACTTTATTTTTTTAAAAATTTAGATCTGCAAATTTGACCCAGTAAAAAATGGACTTAATAGAAATAATGACTACTACATAAAGTGGAAGCCAGGATCAATACAATTTGATATGGACAATACTTAATCAATACATCAAATTTTGTTTCAAATTTTAAATGGAGAAGAATTGATCCAAATGAAAATAATTTCAGTACAGTTAACATTTTTGGAAATGGTTTAACTGTGCTATGGAGAAAATTGATCGAAGATTAAATTGACTCCATGGAATTCACTCCAGAAAACACTCTCGAGGTGGAAAGTCCAGCTGAGTAGATATAATTCTAATTAAAAGTCTTGGATTCAAACTATTCTCAAAGTCAAAAAAGGATAAGTAAGTGTCCTTCAAGTCAAACCAAGGGGTTAAAATAGTGAGGTCAAACATCCAGTAATATAATAAAAGATTTAAATTGGACACCCTGCTGGTTGCCTCAGTCTGCCTCAAATCACAGCTTTTGCTCTTTAAAAAAAAAGTTTTTTTAACTATATGACTCTACAGGAATAAGCCAGTCACACAAAAAACATGTGAGTCTCTTAGGTACCTGGAAAAACAAATAGTAACTTGTGAGAATACGGTGAACAACTTGCATAAAATGAGAATAATGGGAGAGCCGATTCACAGAGACATGAGCAGCCAATGAAACAGTCTATAACATACATTTAACTCCAAACATAGTAGAAGTACAACCAATACTAGCTCTGTAAAGGTGGGGGTAGTAGTAACAGTATTTGAGAAGCTATGTAAAAGTTTTACATGTTAGTCATAAAACTCAGGTTTACAGAACTTATTTTTCGGCTCTACTCAAAAGCAACTCTGACCAGCTCCTACTCCATTTCCCAATGTACACAGTGGCATGCACAAAGGCTGTTCCTCTTCCCAGAATAACCTCTCATTCATTTCCACCTGAAAAATATTCATGTGTCCTTCACAAACCAGATCACATCTCATTTCTTCTATGAATTTTCTATTGGCTCTTCCATTATGCTCCTAGATCCTTTATTCATGTTTTATCACCTCATATTATAAAAGTTTGTTGCTATTTGCCCTGCAAATTCAGAATCCCTAGAGGATCTTTCTCTCCTTGACTCCTCAGCACCTGGCACTCAGTAAATACTAAGTAAATGTTTGTTAGGGCCAGATTTACTAATGACATGCCAATTAAGGCATATCTTCCCTCTAGAGAGATTTATTAGTGTATCTGGCCTATTTTGCAAAGAAAATTAGGTTGCATTGCTTTTCAATAGAAACACATTTGGCTAGGAAGAAGTTTTCTAATGAAATACCAATTTAATACTAAGGGGAAGGTTCTGGAATGTTCCACAGAGCTGTGCAGATGTTTACCTGCCAAGGATTGTGACTGTTGTGTTTGCAAGAAGCCTTCCTACTCAACAGAGATATCTCTTCTGACAGAGTCAAGAAGATTCAGGGGCTATCCCCCCCATAGTCACAAAAACCC
>PVIA01013900.1:5833-29687 GCA_004024845.1 Tonatia bakeri
AGAAGGGGCTGGCAAGAAGTATTCCAAGTCATGAAAAGCAAGGGCCTACATCCCAGATGGCTCTATCCAGCAAAGCTTTCAGCTAGAATGGAAGGGCAGATAAAGTGCTTGTCAGACAAGGGCAAGAAAAAGGAGTTCAACATCACCAAGCCCTTATTATATGAAATGTTAAAGGGACTTACCTAAGAAAAAGAAGACTAAAAATATGAACAGTAAAAAAAAAAAAAGTCATCAAATGGAGGGTTAGCAATAGGGAAGTAGGAAGAGGAAGGAGGGGGAAAAGATACAGAGAATAATTAGCATAGACAGTAGGTAGAAAATAGACAGGGGGAGGATAGGAATAGTATGGGACATGTAGACACTAAAGAACTTATGACACATGGACATGAACTAAAGGGGAAAACGAGGGTGGGAGGGGATGGGCAGGGTGGTGGGGAGTGAGGGGGGGAAATGGGCCAACTGTAATAGCATAATCAATAAAATAAAGAATTAAAAAAAAAAGTCCCTATGTGTCACCCACACTGTAGTTCCAAGTCACTGCCTGGCTTTCCATGTACTCCACCTCCCTAAAAGGTAAAAAGTCTCTCAGTCAGGGATGGACACAGCCCATTGTTTCATCTGACAGTTTTAGGAGATAGAATTTCTTGCTTGAACTCTCCTGGTAGGTGCTACAGCTATGGACATGCTGCTTGCTGTGTGTGGGCAGCCTCCCAAACTCCATATATCCTGCTAAGTCTCTCCTGATTAGGGTTGGGAGTTCCCTGTATGGGGACTTGACTCCCCACCCCACACTTTGGTAGTCACAGGAGCTGCTAAGCTGTGTTGTCTGTCTGTTCGGTCCTCTGTTATAGGTGCCATGCACAGTGTATTTCCCCTTGAATTTATAAAATCCCTTACCAGACAGTGAATACTCTGTACTCTTTGACTTCATAAACTTATATCAGCTAAGGTTCTGTTGATTGTTCAGATCACTTGTCAGAAGATCAGCTGAAAATCCATGCTAGGAATACAAGCAAATGGGCTCAGCTTCTACCTACTTAGCCGTCATCTTTGAAATCAGAGAAATCCTGACCAGAGATCAAACTTGAAACCAAGAATGCATTTTTTTTTCCACATGAAAACCCTAGGAACCCTGAAGTGTTTATTAATAATCTAACTTTTGATTAAATATGTTTTGGAGCCATTCTAGGTCAATGTGTCTTGTTGGTTTGTTTTTTATGTACATTTAGGAATGAAGTTTTTACAATATTAAGTAGATATGGAATATTTCTACATGCATCATAATAAAAGCAGAATTATTCTCACTAATTTTTTCTTTCTGATTTTTATAAATTAAGGAGTGAAAGAACATGAGCTTGGAAACACAATTCTAAGTTGAGCTGAGTTTAATTTAACATACATTTATTGATCTTCTATTATGATCAGACCTTATGTATCAGAGTATAAAAATGAATACAGCCTTCAAGGAGTTTACAGTCCACTGGGAATACATGTCACTAAACAGATAATTCCGAGTCAGAAAGAAAGATATACTGATGGAGTTGTGTGCAGCAAGGAATTTGGGAATCCAAGAAGGTCATTAGCCCAGATATTAAGATCAGAAAAGTCAAAATTCAACTTACTTAGGAAAGGATGAGGACATATTAATGAGGAAAAGAAAGGACTTAGGGAAAGGGAGTAACTCCATGCTTGGAAAACCACATGAGAAAAGAAAAGAGATTAAAATACAAGCAAGATTGGATCATTCCCTAATGCAGTGGCCCCAGTAGGACAGAGTACCTTTAGCTGAAAAGATTATGCTCTAAGTAAGTCTGGAAAGAAAATGTATTGCACTCTTGGTAAATATAGCATGATTTGTCATGTCCAATAGCCTTGAGTCTGAATCCTGACCCCTTTACTTCCCAGCTAGTTGAATGTGTAATCCACTTCACTAATGTGAGTCTGCTTTCTCCCTACACAAAGTGCCCATGAGGTTCAACTGGCAGAAAGGGGTGAGGACCAAGAAAGGTGAAGTACATAAAACTTAGTACATTGCTGGCCCTGATGCTTTGCAAAGCTCTATCACTTTCCTTTTTATCACAACTGTACCATCTAATAAAGTGTTTCATTCCTGGGACTCATTGGAGAAGCAGAATAGTGATACTAATATCACCAGCATCAAAAGCTGCCTTATACTGAGTACCTACATGCTCATTGTCACTATGCCAAGGGCAGTCACAGCACGTATTTCTACCATCTTAGCAAACTCTGAAAATAAGCATTATCTCCTCTCCCCCCACACATTTTATAGAAGGGAAAGCTGAGTCTTAGAGAGTTGAAGTCACTTTCCCAATCTCCCACACCCAAATGAAAGCCACATAACTTGCACCAATGTCTGCCTGGCTGCCAAGGCTGCCTGGAACATCCTCTGCTCTGGGCTTCTCCAAAAGGAACAGCCAAGAGTTGTTTTGTTCCACTTTTCAAAAGAGATTCTGGAAATAGTTTAACAATAATGAATTCATTTTGAATTTCAGCTGACTGAAGGACCACACACAGAACTTTGTTTTAACAACAAACACAACAGATCTTTTAGGATAATATGCCGCATGACTTTACTTTTTGCCTAAATCTAGAATGGCAGCCTAAGTTAGGCATTGACCTTGAGAAGCTGTACTTTTAGCAAGCCCGAGCAGATGTCAGGCTATCCCAGTCAGCCTCCAGGGTGGCTCTAGATGGTTACATTTTAGACTCCAGTATATCCACTTCAGACCCTAGACTCAAATACTGATCAAGGGACAATTTAAATAACAGTAATTCAAATGGTAACTGTAAGCAGTTTCTCCATTCAGTAGTAACCACTATAGGCATATCTTCAAACTCCCAATGCCAAGTCTCAGTCATTGACTTAAGTGGTGGCCATACCAACCAGCTGACAGGTTTTTGGCCTGCAAGATCTATGACTCTCTTAATCTCCATTTGAGCCCACCCCCACCCTCTCCTTCACTACCCATTCCTGACAGTTCCCTGAAGTCCTCTGCCTCTGGCCAGTTTCGCATTTCAAGAGAGAAGTGAGGAATTTATAAACTTGGAAGGATATTTTTACTGTTACCATACTCCTTTGAACTTCAACATGAGCCCTCTCAGGATATGCTTCAAATTTAGAGTGGAAGTTGCTGAGAGAAGTGGTCTAAAATAATCCAAATCAAAGTGGCATGACCAGGTTTGCATGTGTGCATCACCCAGGCCCCCAGCCCTGTCTTCAGACATATTCTACACGGGAGCTGCATCACTATTCTGAGGTTTGCCCTATAATTCTGCCAGGGTGTAGTAGGGAAGCAAAAAAGGTGACATCTTCTGGGTCCCCACTGAGACCAACACACTCATGGGATCCCAAGCCCAGTAAGTTTCTCATCTGAAAGCATTAAATCCTGATTATCACTCTGAATATTATTTATATTTTCATTCCTGTCCTAAACTATTACTCTGAACCAGCAAACATTATGCTGAGCACTTTAGCAATAGCACCTCATTTAGCCTTCACAAAATCTTTGTAGCATCATCCCCACTGAACAAATTAGGAAACTGAGGCTCAAAGAAGTTATACTGCTACTGAATACACAATCAAGCCTGGTGGGACAGGGGTTACAAAAGACATGTGATTACTACAAAATGAGGGATGGAGAGCAGAAAACCAGGTTTAGAGGAAATGATGTTAATTGCCTTTAAGTGACATCTATACAATTAGCCCTCATGTTGAACTGATATTAAATTCCTCTGGAATGCAGATCTTCCATCAGGAAAATGGGGCTCATGGCTTCTGCCCAATAAAGACCACCTCATTAATTAATTGATTCATCTATATCCCCTGACATATATAGACCCAGGTCTGCATACTAAAAAATAATAATAATAAAAGCAGCTTGGTATCAGAGCATCTTCTAAAACAATCAGGCCCAAGGAAAGAACAAGGAACAAGGCAGCTAATTATCACAGTAAGTTTGTAATGCTGGGTTTGCTTATGTGGGTGCATTTCTATTGTTTACTCCTTAGCAGCCAGATTTTCTCTGCTTTAAAGCATGGAAGTGAAGAACTGGCATCAAATATTTTTCTGAAGGCCTTCTCTTATATATAAAGAGTTCATAAATCAATATGAAATATATGAGTCCAAAATAAAATTTTAAAACAGGACAAAGACAATTTAAAAGAAGAAATACCTATACATTAAAATAGAAAAATTCAATTTTATTAATACTCAACTACAAATTTAAAAACTATGAGTTGTTGTTTTTCTTCTGTTGTAGAGTTCAAAATTGGTGAGGGTTGGTGAAAGTGTATAGCAGTTTGCTGCTTGGTGGAAGTATAAACTGGCACAATCAATTTAATGGAGCAATTTTCTGATCAATAATCATAAAAATGTTCATAGTAACACTTGTTACTATATGCATGGTAATTCTCCTTTTAATAATGTACCCCTGAGAAATATGCTGAGATGCACTTGAGACTCTGAGAACAAAAAATGTACTTTACACCCCTGCCCCCTAGCAAACTGCCTGTTTTGGCAGGGAAAAGCTTACACCAGCTTGCCTCAGGGAACAGCTTACACTTTTCAAGCACACTGAAAGATTCCAAATGTGTTCCTGACCTCAGATAGTCTAACCTCATGTAGTCCCTCTCTTAACCTAAGAGCTTTTAGGAGGTTTCTGTCTATGTGCCTGCCACTTACTCTGTCTGCAAACTACCTTCTTCCACTGAGAGTGAGTCATGAATTTGCCTTTTTTTAAATTCATCTCATCTAACAGATTCTTGAAGATTTCTTGAAGATTTGGTATGTATATTTCAGCCTTCACAAGCATCAGCACTAGTCCAGTTTTTTTTTTTAATTTTTATATCTATTGGTCATTTTAATGGGGATCTTGAAAAAATAAATTTAACACTCATGCTGATATCGCATTCTTACCCATAGGTCCTGGACTGCTTTTCTAAAACAAAGGAGAATTGGAGGTAAAGGGAAGAAAAGAGGAAGGAGGAAGGGGGGAGGTACAGAGAGAGGGACAATCTACGCAGGCTCCCCTTCATAACTGCTGTCAGTTTTTCTATGTGTGCGAGTTATTTTAAACAATTTGCCACTTGTTTAGATGTTAAGGAACAGAGATTTGGTGGGAAGAGGACTTGGAACAGAAAGGAAAATAGCTGGAGAAAAGGAGACTTCTAAAGAACAGAGGCACAATATTACAGTGCAGGGGGTGGGGTTGATTTGTCATTAACAACTTTTAGAATTTGGAGTCCATTTAACTGGTATCCTGAGAAGTCACAAAGGAAGTGAAGTGCACACACACACACACACACACACACAAACACACACAGAGGGAGTTCTAAAAGTATCATTTTGGCCCCTCTGCAATTTTGCCTACAAACCTGGTGGTAGCAACTGCATCATTTGCAATACTTGAATCAAGGGTTCACCTAGATGAATTGTATTGACATGTTTGGCTACACGAAATCAATTTCCTCATAGAGTGTTTAATATGTTTGACTGTTTTGGAAGTGAGTAGTGCATACTCAGATGCTTTCAAAGTACCATATAGATCTGACAGAATATAAACATAGTTGTGTGGAGGCAGAGTTGACATCCCAGAACTCTTTAGAACATACTGATCCATGCAATTATCCTTTCCTTATCTATTAATATTCATCTGAGGTCTACACACCTGTCCTTTTTTCCATCTTCAACATAACCCATATATGGTCTACTGTAAATAGTCTTGGATTTGATGTGATGCAAAATAATAAAGATACTCATGCTCACATGGAAAATAGAGGCTTTATTCTGTTGTTATAATTTTGAAATTATTGATAACTGTCACAAAATTATCATTCAGTTCAACAAAATTTCTTGTCATAACATCATTATATCCATGGTATGTATGCATGTGTATATGTGAATGTGAAATAGTTCTTAAAACCAGGCTGACTGCAACTGGGAAATTCTTGGGGCAAACAAAGCTGATCAAGGAAATTTTCATGATGTTTAACAGCTGTTTCTTGGGTATATATGTTACATTATTTTCAATCACAAGTAAATGTCATTTCAGTACTCATTTGGTATTTAAATAATATACTATGATTGTCATATGAAGTTTTAATTAATTACACATTTTCTCCTAAAATATGAAGTGTTACCACTGTGAAAAGACCTATTCTCTGATAAGAACAATGTAAAAATAAATGTTCCCTGTGATTCAGTAAAGAAAACTTATTTTCCAATATTATTTGCCCTTCTGCATTAATCCAACATTTGATGAATTGTGAGGGAATAAAAGACAAAAACTTTTAAAGAAGTAAGTGTTCTCATAAACTCCTAATGAGGATAATAAAAACAGTACACAGAAGGATATGTTTAAGATAAAATATGTTTTAAGTAAATAGCACATAAGAAGCAGAAGTCACTTCTGTTCTGTCTCCATTCAAGGAATTTCCTGTTTGCCATATTTGTAAAGCAGTCACATTTCATCCTCTTTACCTTCATTTTCATTTTCTTTAGGGACTTTATACCACACAGTTTATATTACAACCCTGTGTAATATTTCCCTCAGCATTTGAAGGCTATGAACTTAGATCTTAGTTCAAAGCAAGCTTATACACATAATTGTTCAAATCACAGTCCATCCTCCTCAGACTCCAAAAAAAAAACAGTTTTGATGTTCATCAAATTTGCATTTTAAAGACTATTTTCTATAATTTTATATTTTTGAGTTTTTAAAAATTAAATTTATAAGGTAATATTGGTTAATAACATTTATAAATTTTAGGTGTAAGAACTCTGTGTCATCTGTATATTCCATTGCGTGCTCAGTATCCAAAGACTAAGGGATTTTTTTTGTTATTGTATATTTGACATCCTTCAAATTTTTCATCCTTCCTTCCCCTTTCCTCCTTCTTTTTGGTAACAACCATTCTGTTTTCTGTTGTGTGTGTATATATATAATGGAGTACTACTCAACGCTAAGAAAAGATAAAATACTGCCATTTGTGACAACATGAATGGATCTTGAGAATATCATACTAAGTGAAATAAATCAGACAGAAAAAGTTAAGAACCATATGATTTCATTCAAGTGGGATATAACAACATATAAACAAACAATAAAAACAAAAAAATTCATAGACACAGACAATAGCAAAAGTGGTTACTGGAGGGAAGGGGTTGTAATAAAAGGTCAAAAAGGTCAAATATATAGTGACAGATGAAGATTTGACCTTTTGTGGTGAACACACAATGCAATATACATATGATGTACAGAGAATAGTACACTCAAAACCTATATAATCTTACTAACCAATGTCACCCCCAAAACAAATGTAAAAAATAAACTAAAAGATGAGAATTGGTTGAAACATCTAGGAGTGTGGCTGGGTAATGCAGTTTAATCAAACAGGGTAAACATTAACTTGTGAGCTAAGTAGGACTAATGTTTTTTCCAAAGTTGGGCTGAAATACCATTATGTACTGGAGTTTGAAATAAATTTGGGCAAGATGGACCACCCAAAGCCACATACATAATAAAATGATCACAAGCTTTGAAGTCACACAAAAATCCCACATTTAACAAACTCATAGATACTTTCTATAATTTCATGGAATTGTTTTTCAAGTATCATTTTTCTGGTGATCTTTTATGAATTCTGCTGCCTGTTCACCTATCTGTATCCCACTCTCAATGTGTCTACTTCCTGTGAACACTAACTATGACAGGCCCAGGCTAAGGACTGGTGAAATAAACCAAACACCTAACAAATTCAAAGATAATTTAAAAATTAAAATGTGTGACTCTTCCCTTTCATCAAGCAGCAGCAGCTCCAGCAGCTGTTTTTTCTTCTCTGCATTTGCTTTTTATCTTCCTGAAAGTCCAAGAACCCTTCCTGTTAGAAGCATCCTTATATTTCAGTTTCATTTCAGGGTTTAGGACAGTTTGTCTTCTAAGTACTGAATACTCAACAACTAATTATGTTTTAAGGTGAAGCATTAGCATAATATTGAGCCCCTAGTTGTTACAAAAATGCCAATAAGTTTCTCTCAATAGGCATTGGAAAGTCACCTTGGTTTCTAATATTTCTGGTCACCATTTCCTAGAGATTAAAAAGAGAATATTTTCTAAGGGTTGGGGAGATGACATAAAATATAGCTGATTGATTTTTTTGGTCCTCAAGTTTTAACCCTCCTATCTAGAGACTATATAGGTTGACTAGAATATGCAGAACTAACACTTGATCACAAACTGTGTGCCTGGTACTATGGAGGTAATCTTAGCTTGACTATTTCATTTGAATTATGAATAACTTCTGAATCTCTCCCACATAGCTAGCCCAAGTGAAAAAATTATGAAAAGTGGGAGAAACTACAGGATGTTTTGCCTGGTCAGGGAAGATTTCTTGGGCCTCAAATTAGGTAAGAAATGTTTTTTTGTGTGTTTTTTCCCCATGGCATAAGGAGCCTGACACAGGCTGAGCAGAGAAAAACAAAGTCAATGCCTGTAAAACACAAAAGCCACCAAATGCAGAGGGAGAGCAGATATGACAGCATTGAGTATGAAACCAAGGACTACAGGGACAAGATAATGGAAGCAATTTCTAGAGTTCTCCAGAATGCTAACCAGGTTCCTTAGTGATACTCTATAGTGTACCGTCATGGCCACCAGGGCAGAGGGTCAGGATGACATGAGAACACAGTCTGAGGTGCAGCAGCAAACAAGGAAAGGGGAAAGACCACAAGAATGATTTTGGGGTCATTGGATATAAAAGGAGAATCAAACATATCTCCTACCTCCATACACTGCTTTACTACTTAGATAGGAAAATATGCTTATAAAAGAGATTTTTAAATATATGGAATAAAATCTAACATGCCTTGCTTCTTATCCCATAATGGACATTGCTATTAGACTATGAGACTCTTTGCATAACAAAATTCCAGAATTCTCTTTAACACAACCTTCTAAGTTACTAATAACTGATAAGAGTTGGCCTTCATGTTAAGCCAGCTTGCCATCTCTACTTTTCATAGTTTTTTGACATGCAAGAAGACTCTCCTGTGTCTTTACCATCTCCAGAGTGTCAGCACAGTGCTGGAGCTGGCTCGTGTAAGGTCACTAAGGCTGAGTGTTAATTTTTCAGGAATCTTTCAAGACAGTGGTTAATCATAGCCATTATTAAGAGTTAAATTATAAAACTGACATTTACATAAATTACATTTAAAAATAAATAAATATTCAAACCTTCTCACTCCTAATTATTTTACTATTACTTATGCTTTTGAAGTTATCTGTATCTATTGTATCTGTATGGTGGAAATATTATTTAGTGCTCTGTCACCCCACATCTCTTCTTCATTCCACCATTTAGTAGCAACACTTGTAGTTTAAAATTCGTCAGGGTGTAAAGACCACCAAAATAAGCAAATGCTATGAATCAGCCCCTCCCCACCAAGAAGAAACAGTTATTAAACATTTACCAGCACACTATTAGAGACAGTAGTACTTGAATATGGGGTAAAAATTGGACAAATGGAAACCAGACACTTGAAAAAATATCATCTGGATGGAAGAAGACAGTGAGATTCTGCAAGGACTGGCATTTATGTGCTTATCTCAGTGTGCTCCATGGGCAAATAAACAGCATTTACAGGGTCATAAAAGTGTAAATAAACATGGACACATGGACAAAAACTAAGTGGGGTGAAAAAGGGAGGGAGGTGGGGATCACTGGGGGATGGGCTGGGATGGGAGTAAAAGACAGAAAACTGTACTTGAACAACAATTAAAATAAAAAAGTAAAAATTAAAAAGAAGTGTAAACAGTCAGCCTCTGAAAGAGCCATTTATCTTACTGAATGAAAAAGTACATTTCTAGTCATGTATTTTTCTGTAAATTGCCATGGAGGACCCTTGAGGTAAGTATCAGAGGATAAATGAATGCAGTGCAGGTGGCTAGGAAAGGAATGAAAATTAATAGAAATCAACATGAAAGAACTACAAGAGGAAAAGATTGATAGAGTTTTGATCATGTAAAATAGGTATATGAAAGATTCCCCAAAATAAATATTTTAGAAAAAAATGTTACTGCAAATGGGAATACCAAAGCCATGGCAGCATCACTCTTTGTTTCCTTTTTTTTTTCCCACAGTGTTTGATAGGTTAAGCCCATGGATTTTGATTGTTTTCCCTAGATGATTTGGAATCTAGGTCAGAAGCTGGGAGGGGGATCAAGCTACTAGTAGTCCTGGTTCCACTACCCTCTCATCAAGGGAACCAATTTTCTCACTTTACATTGTGCTCTCTAATAAGATTTCTTTTTGAAGAAGAGTTTTCTCTATTTTTCAAAAATGGAGAAAAAATGGAAAACAGAAAATTTGAATTTTTATTTCTTTAACTGAAACATAAATTTATAATCAAAGTCATTCAGTAACACTATTAAGCACTGTCTTTAAATATACTATTGAAAAATCAATTTTATTGATAAAACCCCGGGTTTCATGAATAGGTAGGTAATTTACAGTTATTGTGTGTTTCACACATAGATATTTTTTAAAGGCATTAAACATAATCTTATTAATACATATTTTTCCATCTAGTTATAACACTAGCTTATTTTTTTTTATGTAAGAATTAGGTATGAAAGGCTGAGTAAGTGGAAAGAAGTCATTACATGTAGGGTTTTAGAATCAGTCCATAGATTAAATTAAAGGTGACATAACTGAACTTACAGTTTGAAAAGGTACCCTGAGTCATTCTGGTGAACAGATTTGAAAAGGCTAAGAATGAATACAGAAAGGTTAGTTAGGAGACAATTAAAATAATCTAGACTCATTGTGGTAGTGATGTACAGATAAACAAAAGTAGATAAAAAGATACCTAAGAAGAATTGGCAGAAC
Organism: Tonatia bakeri; assembly: GCA_004024845.1. NCBI lineage: Eukaryota > Metazoa > Chordata > Mammalia > Chiroptera > Phyllostomidae > Tonatia > Tonatia bakeri. Next base: position 16,739 of record PVIA01013900.1, read on the forward strand.
TTAGTTAAAAAGAGGGAATTATAAAAACAAATGACTCTTGAGTTTCTGAACTATGCAACTGGAAAAGAGAATGGAGTTGTACAATGCTATAGATTAGGGGTTAATTTCTAAAATATATAAATAATTCATACAACTCAGCACCAGGAAGATAAGCAATCTAATTTAAAAATGGGCAAAGGAACTGAATAAACTTTTCCAAAGAGGACCAACAGACATGAAAAAAATGGTCAACATCACTAATCATCAGAGATTCAAATTAAAACCACAATGAAATATCAGCTCACACCTACCAGAATGGCTACCATCAATATATCAACAAACAACTGCTGGCAAGGATAGGGAGAAAAGAGAAACTTTTGTTGATGCAAATGAAAACTGGTGCAACCACTATGGAAAACAGTATGGAGTTTCCTCAAAAAAAAAAAAAAAAATGGAACTGCTTTTTGACCCAGTGATACCACTTCTGGGAATATATTCTAAGAATCCCAAAACATCAATTCAAAGAATACATGCTTTCCTAGCAGTGTTATTTATAATAGCCAAGATCAGGAAACAAACTAAGTGGCCATCAGTAGATGAATGCCTAAAAAAGCTGTGGTATATTTACACAATGGAATTCTACTAGGCCATAAAAAAAGAGGGAAGTGTTACCATTTGCAACAGCGTGATGTTCCTGGTGACTACTATGCTAAGTGACAGAAGGCAATCAGAGAAAGAAAAATACCATACAAACTCACTTATGTGTGGAGTCTAATGAAAAAATAAACTGATGAACAAAATAGAAACAGAGATATGAATACATGGAACAGATTGTTACAGAGGAATGGGGAGGAGGTTACTGAATGAAAGAAGGTGAAGGGATTAGCCAAAGGAAATACATGGATAACCCATGGACACAGACAACAGTGTGGTGATGACCAAAGAGAATGGGGTAGGTGGGGACTGGAAGGAGGAGAGAAATGGAGGGGGAAATGTGGACATGTGTAATAGTATCAACAATACAAAGAAAAAATAAAAATATCAAATAAATAAGAAACAGGAGAAGAAGACATAGATTATGAATCCAATTTGCACATATATGCTACCTTAGAGCCACCTTGGAGGCATTAAAAATGAGATTTAAGATAAACAAATGAATATTATGCCTCTGGAGCTCAAAAAGAGAAATAATTTCATGTCATATTCATATCCATATACCATAATTCACTTATTTAAAGTATACCATTCAAAATCCACAGTTTTTGTACAATCAGGCAGTAGGACGCAGAGTCTAAGAGGAGATTCCCTCCACCAGGGAGACTCAAGGACAACATGCCATGGAAGAAGTGAGCCAGTTGTTAAAACACTAGCTTGGGAAATTTGTCACTGAACTGAGACTGCTTGGGGAGCCAAGCTGCAATTCCTGAAGAGGAGGGGCTTGCTCCATACACACAGCAGTGAATTTGAAGGGTCATCTGTTTTCTGGAAGGACCTTGTGCACAGAGCCAGTCAGAGACAGGGTGGTGAGGGTTGAGGAGGATTGTTCCTGCCCACATTGAGCACATAGGCAAAGACCCATCTGTGGAAATGCTGGATTTGCCTGTAGGCAAAGGGATGTGGTGTTACTGGGTTTGAAATTTGATCCCTGAACCACTTGGTTAGAGAGCAAAGGGACAGGGGACATTTAGGCTATTCTGAGACCAGGTGGAGCTGGTAGTTTCAGTTCTACCCTACACTCACTGAGTGTGTGGAGAGATTTATTTTTCTTCCTTTTTTTGTGATCACCTCCTGCTTGGGTGGAAGGCACAGAGGTGCCAAAGAGACATGCAGAGCCTGGTTTTTGTGACTGCATCTCCCAGGCAGGCTTCTATCCAGGAGTCAGATGGACAAGGGCTGTGCACTGCAGCTATAATACGAGGAAGAAGATCCAAGCTCCCAAGTGATTTTCAATGAGAAGGAGAGGAGGAGCCCTCCATTGTCTCCTACAGAGAGAGGCCACCACTCTGGAGTCTGTCTGAATCACCCCTTCCAGTTCCTAGCTACCCTTGCTGAACATATTTCTTTATGGGGTAGGGGCAACAACGTCAGGCCTGGGACATTCAAAGGGAGAGGTCAGAGGAAGACCCAACCTCAGGACTCTAAAGGACACACCTATTGGTTTACTAGAAACTCCACCCTGAAAACTTGCAGAGGGCTGGGCAAAGACGGCATCTGACATTGGCTTGCAACAGAAAACCTGCTGGGAAGCACTAGTCTGGCACAAGTGGCCAGATTCAGGAAATGATGGAGCGTGATTCAAGAAAGCCCCATAGTCCTCACATCCAGAGACTGATCGCACCAGGCACAACAAAATACTGAGGCAAATCATACTTCTTTACTTTTTAATCTTTTCTTTATTTTCTCTTCTCTACTTTATTGTTTGTTCCTTTCTTTTCTGTTTTGGTGTCCATTTCCTTTATTCCCTCTTTCCTATTCTCACTGTATTTTTCTCACTTTTCTGGTTTTTATTCTTTTTTTTTTCCTTACTTTTTATTTTATTTCACTTTTATTTTTTCTCTTTTTCTATATATTTTTATTATTTTTCCTATAATTTCTTCTTTATTTTTATTCTTTCTTTCCTTTTATATTATTCTGGTTTCTGTTTCTTTTCTCCTTCTCCAATTCTTTTTTTCTCCTCTTTTGTTATTCTTTTTGCTATTTTCTTCATTTTTTAATTATGTCCTTTGTTTTTTTAGACTTTATGTATGTGTCTTCTTTTCTGACTTTTTTGTTGCTATTTTTATTTTGGTGTTTTGTTTGTTTTTGTTGTTTTTGCTGAGCTGTTTGCAATTTTATTTTGTCTTGTTTTGTTCAGTCAGCACCTGTATAACAATTTGCATGTGGTTATTGTTGAGCTCCAAGCTCAATAGCCCTAGGGTTGAACTATCACACAAATGGGATAATAGCAATAAAAACCCAGTTACAACAGGAAGGTCCACAAAACTCACACAAGGATTATTCCAGGTGATCCAGGAGACTGCACCATTGGGCCCCACAAGACACTTACTACAGAAGGCCTCCCCACCAAGTCTGGAAGTCATAGCAGCTCTATTTAATACATGGATACAAACACAAAGAGGCAGTCTAAATGCGGAAGCAAAGAAACAGGCCCCAAGTGAAAGAACAGGAGAAATCTCCAGAAAAAGAGCTAAAGGAAATGCAAGCAAGCAATTTATCAGACAGAGTTAAAAGTAATGGTTAAGTATGTTCAACAGCATGAAAAATGACATAGAAACCATGAAAAATAATCAGGCATAAATGAAGAATAACATATTAAATGAGAATATACTGGAAGAAATAATATATAGAAATGCTGAAGCAACCCCAAATCAGCAAATTAGAGATCAAAGTAGAAAGATTACCCAATCAGAGCAGCAAAAGAAAAACAGAATTATAAAGCAGGAGAATAGTTTAAGGGACTTTTGTGACAACATGAAATGTAAGAACATCTGCATCATAGGAATACCAGAAGGAGAATAAAGTGAGCAAGGGATAGAAAACAGGTTTGAGGGGGTGGAAATGGGAGGGAGGTGGGGAAGGATGGGTGGGTGGGCTGGGATGGGAGCAAATGACAGAAAACTGTACTTGAACAATGATTAAAATAAAATTAGAAAAAAATAAAAGCAAACAGGTTTGAAAAAATAGTGGCAGAAAACTACCTTAAACTAAAGAATGAAAAATGTCACACAAGTTCAGGAAGCACAGAGTTCCAATCAAGGTGAAACCAAAGAGATGCATGCCAAGACATATCATAATTAAAATGGCAAAGTATCAAGAAAAAAAAGAGAATCTTAAAGGCACCAAGAGAGAGACAGTTGATAGACCGAAGATGGTGGCCAAATAGGTGGAAGCTGAGCCAACTTGACTATGCCCCAACATGGATTTTCTGCTAATCTTCTGACAAGTAACCTAAACAATCAGTGGACTCTTGGGTGATATGAATTTTTGAAGCCAAGGGTATGTACAAAGGATGCTTTGCACCATCCAGTAAGAGATTTTATAAGTTGAGGGGGAACAGCCCTGTGCAAGGTACCTTCAACAGGGGAGAATTCAGACAGAAAACACAACCTAGTTGCTCCCTCCCCTCCTGGAGCAGGGTCCTGGTCCTGCACAGAGAAACCCCTCAATCTTAACTGGCAGAAACTTGGAAGGATATACAAAGTCTGGAAGACTTAGGCTGGACACACACAGTGATCAGCACGTCCATAGCTGCAGCATCAACCGGGGGAGCTCTAGAGAAAAACTCTATCTCCTGAAACTGTCAGAAACACTGGCAGGCTGCCAAGAGAGGCTTTCTGCTTTTTAGGGAGGTGGACTATGTGGATAGGTGGTCCATAGTTCAGGGCAGCAGTGTGGGTGCCACATAAAGATTTTTCTTAAAGGGAAGGTGAAGTGTGGCAGGGTAGTGACCCTGTGCTAGTGCTTGCAATGCCTCTGCCAACAAAGAAATCAGAAGGAAAATGAAGTTTGTTCCCAATGAGTCCAGCTGCGCAGGAAGAACAGAAAGTGGTGCACTGAAAGGACTATCAGATCGGACCAAGCATGGCCAGCAAGCAGGGGACTGTACAAAGCAGAGAGTTTGGGTCTGAGTCTTCTGTGAGGGTGGCAGACTGGGTGCTGGACATCCAGGAATTGAGTGCCTGAGATTTGATACAACAGGCAGGTCCCCTCACAGGCAGGTGTGCCCAACCCCCACCTATGAGATTGCAGGCTCTGCTGATCAGTAAGGCCAAGCTCAGGAGCCACCTGCTCAGCACATATTCATAGGAGAAGGAATGAGAAGCTGTGAAAGGGCCATTTCTGAACTTCTATCATACACTACATGCTACTCTGGTTCCTTGGGCCCTGATTCACTGAAACCAGCAGAGCACATTAGAGACAGGAGTAGCAAGAGGTGTTCAGGGCCCCACCTAGCTTTGGCTCTTATACAGAGCTGTCATCAGCACCAATAAGGAAAGAGTTGACCCTTTTACACAGATTACACCCTCACAGGAAACAGTGAATTCATGAATAATAATCTCAAACAGACCAAGATGTATGGCAGGATAGTGGGAAAACACACCCACTATCTTCCCTGAAGACTGAACAGCACTTTCTTGGGGTAAGCCAGGGAATCTACCCTCCTGATCACACAAGAGACCCCCTCTAGAGGCAGGCGGAGGTGGTACTGGCAGTGCTCTCAGACAGATGTACAACTCCTGGGCTCTGTGCTGATAGAAAACCAGAATGGAAAAACAAGGAAGACCAGTCAGGCTTGAAGGAGACAGCCACAGACTGTGGATCACCTGTAGCCATAGACAGGCTGCCTAGGGCAGGATTAGGACAACATCTGATGTTACCAGGGGTGGATCTGGAAAGAGAAGAGTGTAGCAAACACTGGACTCTGCTGAGACAAATTTCACCTTGATCTTATACATTATTTGCATTATATTTTTCCACCACAGCTTTTTAACATTTTTCTTTTTCCTCATTCATTGCTATTATTGCACTATTTTTTACTTTAGTTGTATTTTAAATCACATATTTTACTCTTCCCTTCACTTACTCCAATTTGCCTTCTTTCTCCCTCTCTTTGTTTCTATTTCAAATTTTATTTTTCCCACTTCTATGCCTTATTTCTATTCTGCACTCTTATTATTGCTCCTCCTTCCAGCCTCTCAAAACAATTTTTCTTGCCCTTAGTCATCCCATACTCTTTTTCCGTTTCTTACAATATCCTTATTCTCTCTCTATCTTTATTAATCTTTGCTCATTTGTTGTTGATATTGTGGTTGTTGCATTTCTTCAATTTTATTCCTAGATGTTCACAATTTTTGTATTTTAAATATCAAATTTTACTGTTCCCCACTCCTATTACATTTTGCCTTCACGCTGTCTTTGTTTCTTTTCATTTTAAATTTCAATTTTTCTGACTCTTTTAAAGAATAAAAGGTTTTTATTCTTTATTATTATTCCTTCCACCTCTGTCCTCTCAAAATCACTTATCTTACCTTTAAACATTTTACAAATATTTTTCATTCTTTTTTCCTTCTTATTCTTCTACATTTATTAAACTCTGCTCATTGGTCATCGATTGTTGTGGGAGTTGTTTTCATGTAATTTTCTTACTATTTATTCACTTTTTTATTGTTGTTCAAATACAGGTTTCTGCCTTTTCCCACCAACACTCCCTACAACCCCAGTCCTCCCCACCACCCCAGCCCTCCCTACCTCCTTCTGCTGTTTCCACCACCCCTCTTGTTATTGTCCATGGGTCTTTTCTAATTGTTTCTGTAAACCCTTTGCACTCCCCCCCCACACTTTTCCCTCCCTTCTCCTCTCTGGTCAATGTCATTCTATTCTCAATTTCAGTGTTTTTGGTTATATTTTGCTTGCTTGTTTGTTTTTTAGATTAGGTTCCCCTTAAAGGTGAGATCATATGGTATTTGTCTATCGCCGCCTTGGGTATTTCACTTAGCATAAGGTTCTCATTCCATCTGTGCTATCACAAGGATAGGTGCTCCTTCCTAATTTCTGCTGTGTAGAATTCCATTGGATAAAGGTGCCATATTGTTTTGATCCATTCATTTACTGGTGGGCACCTAGGTTGCTTCCACCAGTTGGTTATTGTAACTTGTGCTGCTATGAACATTAGGGTGCATATGTTCTTTAGCATTGGTGTTTCAGGGTTCTTAGGGTATAATCCTAGCAGTAGAATTGCTGGGTCAAAGGGCAGATCCCTTTTTAGTTTTCTGGGAAAATTCCATACTGTTTTCCATAGTGATTCCACCAGTCTGCAATTCCACCAACAGTGCACTAGGGTTCCCTTTTCTGCACAACCTCTCCAACACTTGTTGTTTGTTACTTTGTTTATGATATCCATTCTGACCAGTGTGAAGTGGTATCTCATTATTGTTTTAATTTGCATCATGCTGATGGCTAGTGATACTGAACACCTTTTCAAAAGTCTCTGGACCCTCTGTGTGTCCTCCTTGGAGAGGTGTGTGTTCAAGTCTTTTGCCTAATTTTAATTGGGTTGTTCGTCTTCTATAATGGAGTTGTGTGAGTTCTTTATATATTTTGGAGATCAAACCCTTGTCTGAGGTATCATTGTCGAACGTTTTCCCACATGGTTGGTTCTCTTTTCATTGTAATACTGGTTTTTTTTTTAGCCATTCAGAAGCTTTTAATTTCTATGAGGTACTATTTGTTTATTCTTTCCTTTATATCCCTTGCTATAGGGGATATATCAGTGAATATTGCTGCATGGAGTATCTGAGATTTTCCTGCCTATGTTCTCCTCTAGGACTTTTATGGTGCTATGACATATATTTAAGACTTTCATCCACCTTGAATATATTTTTGTGTATGGTGTAAGTTGGTGGTCAAGTTTCATTTTTTTACATGTACCTTTCCAGGTCTCCTGACACCAGTTGTTGAAGAGGATATTTTTGCTCCATTTTATGTTGCTGCCCCCATTGTCAAATATTAATTGACCATAAAGACTTGGGTTTATTTCTGGGTTCTCTGTTCTGTTCCATTGGTCTATGTGTCTGTCCTTATGCCAGTACCAGGCTGTTTTGATTACAGTGGCCTTGAAATATAGTTTGATATCAGGTATTGTGATCCCTCCTACTTTGTTTTTCTTTCTAAAATTGTCACAGCTATTCGGGGTCATTTATGGTTCCATATAAGTTCTTGAAGTGGTTGTTTTATATCTGTGAAAAATGTAATTACTACTTTAATAGGTATTGCATAAAATCAGAAAAGTGCTTTGGTCAGTATGGACATTTTGATAATGTTAATTCTTCTATTCCATGAACACAGTATATATTTCCATTTGTTTGTCTCTTCCTTAATTTCTTTCTTCAGTGTTGTGTAGTTTTCTAGTACAGGTCTTTCATCTCCTTGCTTAGGTTTATTCCTAGGTATTTTCTTTCTCGTTGCTATACCTAATGGGATTTTTTCCCCTGATTTCTGTTTGTGATATTTCATTGTTGGTGTATAAAAATGCCTTTGATTTCTGAATATTGACTTTTTATCTCATTGTTTTGTCAAATTCATTTATTAGGTCAAGCAATTTTTTGGTGAAGTCTGTAGGATTTTCTATGTACAGCATCATGTCATCTGCAAGCAGTGACAGTTTTGTTTCCTCTTTTCCAATTTGGATGATTTTATTTCCTTTTCTTGTCTGTTTGCTGTGACTAGGAACTTCCAATACTATGTTGAATAGAAGTGGTGAAAGTGGACAAACTTGTCTTTTCCCTGATCTTAGTGGAAAAGATTTTAGTTTTTGCCCATTGAGTATGATGTTGGCTGTAGATCTCTCATATATGGCCTTTATTATGTTGAGGAATGCTCCCACTTTGCTGAGGGTCTTTATCATAAATGGGTCCTCTATCTTATCAAATTCTTTTTCCATATCTATTGATGTGATAATGTAATTTTTCTTTCCTTTTGTTTATGTGACCTATTACCTTTATTGATTTGCAAATATTGTACCATGCTCACATTCCTGGGATGAATCCCACTTGGTAATGCTGTATGATATTTTAACATATTGCTAGATACAGTTTGCCAACATTTTGTTGAGGTTTTTACCATCTAGGTTCTTTAGTAATATTGGTCTGAAGCTTTCTTTCTTTGTTGTGCCTTTATATGGTTTTAGGGTGAGGATGATGCTAGGTTCATAAAAAGAGTTTGGGGGTCTTCTGTATTCTTGGATTTTTTTGAAGTAGTCTGTGAAGAATAGGGACTAGCTTTTCCTTAAAGGCTTTGTAGAATTCTCCTGTGAAACCATCTGCTCCAGGGCTTTTGTGTGTTGGGAATTTTTTTATTACTGCTAGAATCCATCAGCTGTTATTGGTCTGTTCTAGCTTTCTGTTTCATCTGGATTGAGTTTTGGAAGATTATATTTTTCTAGAAATTTGTCCATTTCACCTAGGTTTTCAAAGTTCTTGGCATATAGTTGTTCATAGTATTTACTTACAGTCCTTTATATTTTTGCAGTATCACTTGTAATCTCTGCTCTTTCATTTCTGATTGTGTAATTTGGGTTCTCTCTATTTTTCTTGATGAGGCTGCCTAAAGGCTTGTCAATATTATTTATCTTTTCAAACAACCAGCTCCTGGATTTATTGATCCTTAGAATTGTACTTCTAGTCTCTATGTTGATTAATTCTTCTCTGATTTTAGTTATTCTCTTCCTTCTACTTGCTTTTGGGTGTCTTTGCTGTTGTTTCTTAAGTTCTTTTAGGCTTAGGGTTATGTTGTTTATTTCAAATGTTTCTAATTTTTTTAGGTAAGCTTGTATTGCTATGAACTTCCTTGTCAGGATTGCCTTCTCTGTGTCCCATAAGTTTTGGGTTGTTTGAGTTTATTTTCATTTGTTTCCAGAAACTTTTTGACTTCTTCCTTGATCTCATTGTTAACCCATTCAATCTTTAATAGCATGCTACTCAGTCTCCATGAATTTGAGTGTTTTAGAGGTTTTTCCTTAAGACTGGGTTATAGTTTCAAGCCTTTATTGCCAAAGAAAATGTTTGATATGATTTCAATTTTCTCGAATTTGTTGAGGCTTGTTTCTTGTCCTATCATGTGGTCTATCTTAGAAAATATTCCATGTGCATTTGAAAAAAATGTGTATTTTGCTGTTTTGGAATGAAAGGCTCTCTATATATGTTAGTTAAGTTCATTTTATCTGGGACATTGTTCAATGTCACAATATGTTTGTTTATATTTTGTTTGAAAGATGTATCCATTCTTGACAGTGGTATGTTGAAATCCCCTAGTATAATTGTGTTGCTGTCAATATCTTTCTTGGAGTGACTTTCTGGGTCTCTTTTTATGGCCTTATTTTTTAAATCTATTTTGTCTGACTTGAGTGCTGCTACCCTGGCTTTTTTCCCTGTCCATTTGCTTGCAACATTTGTTTCCAGCTCTTCACTTTCAGGCTGTGTAGGCATTTTGTCCTGAGGTGGGTCTCTTGCAAGCAGCATATGTGTAGGTCATGTTTTCTTATCCATTCAGCTATTCTATAGATTTTAATTGGAGCATTTATTCCATTTACTTTTAAAGTTACTATTGATAGGTACTTATTCATTGCCATTTTTTCATACCTGTGTTCCTCTCTCTCTCTCACTCTTTTTCTTCCTTTTCTTAAAGTAGAACTTTAGCATCTCTTGCAGAGCTGGTTTGGTGGAGGTGTATTCTTTTAGACTTCTTTTGTCTGGAAAACTCCTTATTTGGCTTTCCATTTTTTTTAAATATATTTTATTGATTATGCTATTACAGTTGTCCCATTACCCTCCCTTCACTCCCCTCCACTCTGCACACCCTCTCCCACCCACATTGCCCCCTTTAGTTCATGTCCATGTGTCATAAGTTCTTTAGCTTCTACATTTCCCATACTATTTTTATCCTCCCTAGACTATTTTCTACCTACCATCTATGCTACTTATTCTCTGTACCTTTTCCCCCTCTCTCCTCTTCCCACTCCCCTGTTGCTAACCCTCCATGTGATCTCCATTTCTGTGCTTCTGTTCCTCTTCTAGTTGATTGCTTAGTTTGTTTTTGTTTCAGGCATGGTTATTAATAATTGTGAGTTTGCTGTCATTTTACTATACATGTTTTTTATCTTTTTTTCTTAGATAAGCCCCTTTACCATTTCATAAAATAAGGGCTTGGTGATGATGAACTCCTTTAACTTGACCTTATCTGAGAAGCACTTATCTGCCCTTCCATTCTAAATGAAAGCTTTGCTGGATAGAACAATCTGGGATGTAGGTCCTTGCCTTTCATGACTTGGAATACTTCTTTTCATCCCCTTCTTGCCTTCAAGGTTTCTTTTGAGAAATCATCTGAAAGTCTGATGGGAACTCCTTTGTAAGTTACTGAACCCTTATCTCTTGCTGCTTCTAGAATTCTCTCCTTCGTTTTTACCTTGGCTAATGTGATTATGATGTGCCTTGGTATGTTCCTCCTTGGGTCCAACTTCTTTGGGACTCTGAGCTTCCTGGACTTCCTGGAAATCTACTTCCTTTGCCAGATTGGGGAAGTTCTCCTTTATTAATTGTTCAAATAACTTTTCCACTTGTTGCTCTTCCTCTTCCCCTCTAGTACCCCAATAATTTGGATGTTGGAAAGTTTAAAGATGTCCTGGAGGTTCCTAAGCTTCTCCTCATTTTTTTTTTCTTTGAATTCTCATTTCTCCATTCTTTTCTGTTTGGTTGTTTCTTTCCTCCTTCTGGTCCACTCTATTTATTTATGTCGCAGTTTCCTTCCCATCACTATTGGTTCCCTGTGCATTTTACTTCATTTCACTTATCATAAGTGAAATTTTTCATCTAATTTGTGACCAAATTCAACCAGTTCTGTGAGCATCCTGATCACCAGTGCTTTGAACTGTGCATCTGATAGGCTGGCTATCTCTTGGTTGGTTAGTTGTATTTGCTGTGGAGCGTTGATCTGTTCCTTGGTTCGGGCCATTTTTTTTTTTCTTGTCGCACCTGTTATGCATGAGGGGCAGAGCTTTAGGTGTTCACCTAATGGGACAATGGCAGTTGCTTCTCTCTCCCTTGGATTTCAGTCCCTTCTGCTGCTTCTGCCGAGCTAACTGGGCCTTTCCTGTACTGATTCCCATGTGGGTGGGCTTGTGTACATTCTAGGACCCTATGGGTCTCTCCAACGCACTCTCCTGTGAGTCTCAGAGTCTCTCCATGAGCCTCTACCCCCACAGGTGTTTTCAATCAGTGTCCCGAGGCTCTATTTCCCAGTGCTAAGACCCTGGGTTGTGTGGTCTGTCTCACTGCTAAATTTCACCTGATTTATCTGCACACAAATGTGGGATCACCAGGACAGCCAGGTGCCTTGCATGCAGTGCCTCCATTCACATTCACCACCTCACTGGGTCTGCCATCCGCCTGCGTGCCCAGGGTCCACCTGCTGTAGTCTTGTGCTAGGGAAACCTCACGCACTGGGGATGCCTTACATGCCCAGTGCCACTGTCTTTTGTGCCGTGACCCCTCTCCGCCTGGCTGCCTGATTCCGCCCTTCCTACCAGTCTAGATGAATGTGTATATTTTAATTCCTTCATTGTCTGACTTCTGTACAGTTCAATTTTCTGTCAGATCTGGTTGTTATCTTATTTCTAAATTGTTGCTGACCTTATTTTGGTTGTGCAAAGAGGCACAGTGTCTCTACCTACACCTGCATCATGGCCAGAAGACTTCTGACCTTCCATTTTAATTGAGAGCCTTGCCAGATAGACTAATCTTGGTTTCAGACCTCTGGTTTTCATTACCTGGAATATTTCATGCCATTCTCTTCTGGCTTGGAGCGTTTCCATTGAGAATTTAGCTGCTAGTCTTATCAGGGCTTCCGTGTATGTTACTTCCTGTTTTCCCCTTGGTGCCATTAAGATTCTCTCTTTGTCTTGGAATTTAGCTGTTTTATTTATGATGTGTCTTAAAGTGGGCCTCTTTCAGTTCCTCTTGATTGAAACTCTGTGTTTCCTGGATTTGTGTGATATTTTCTCTCATCAAATTATGGAATTTTTCCATCATGACTTTTTCAAATGAGTTTTCTGTCCCTTGCTCTTCTTTTTCTCCTTCCGGTATCCCTATTACATGGATCTTATTATGTTACACTTTGTCTTGAAGTTCCCTCACCACCTCTTTGTTCTTTCTGAGCCTCTTTTCCTTTTGTTGCTCTACCTGGGTGTTTTTCTATCTTGCCTTCCAGGTCAGAGATTTCATCTTCTGCTCCATCCAGCCTTCTTGCAATTCCTTCTAGTGTGTTTTTATATGCTAGACTTCATTGTTCATTTCTTCCTGCTTTTTGTTTATAGTTGCTGTTTCCTTTTTGATACCACTGTAGTTCTCACTCAGTTCCTTGTGGTTGCCTGTGAGTTCCTTGAGCATCTTTATAGCCATTATTTTGAATTTTATTAGTG